>BDUI01006270.1:16196-30174 GCA_002335545.1 Apodemus speciosus
GCGAGCAGATCAGGGAGCAGCCTCCATAGCCTCCTGCCTCCAGGTCCCTGTGTTTTTTGTGTTCCTGTCCTGTCTCAGTTCCTGCCCTGGCTTCCCTCAGTGTGGGTTGTTACCTGTAAATTTGAGTGGAATAAACGTTTTYTTCTCCAGTTTGYTTTTGGTCGTCGTGTTTCATTMTAGCACTCACAACTCTRACTAAGACATTCCTATTCACTTACCTACGCGTACATACCCACTGTCCGCCAGACTAGTTTCAGCCCTGGAAATACAGCACTAAATCAAAGTTTTAATTTCATGGTACTTATATTATAGGTTTGTGGTATAAGATAAACAATTAAATATGAGAAATAATTCTAATTCGGAAAAGGAGAGTGATGGCTGTTTCCTGAAGGCTGCTCAGGAAGCCCTTGGATATGTTGTTACCAGCACTCTCTCGTAAAGATCTTTGGATACTTTGAGATGATCAAATCCAGTGGGAAGAGCAAGTGCCAAGGTCCAAGAGAGGGTATGGCCTTGATGTCTTAGTTAACAGCGAAGAGACCCACTGGCTCAAAAGGATATGCAAGAAAAAAATATTTGGGTTGTAAAAATTAATAGGAAAAGCCATCATACAGTTCATTAATTGCACATGTTTAATTACCCCCCGAAATCCTCTTAAACTTTACACTGCATTGCAATTAAGCATTTTGAAAAGAAATTTCCAGCAAACTGGAGCCAACTGACTGTGTTTAAATGTATCCACAGAGGCCAGTGGCTTGAAAGCATTTTAGAAGTACAAACGAACCACTTGATGCCAATAGCCAAATTACAGGTCTGAAAAAAGTCACGGGTGTGATGAAACGGAGCACTCCAAGGGTATCCAGAGCTCTGAACCCAAGTCAGATCCTGAGCACCGAGGTCTCCATCATATGTCAAATTATCTGATGCATTAACATGCCCTTCACCAGAGAAACAGCAGGAATGACTCAGGAATGACCACTACATGGCTCCTATCTGGACATACAGGCAGATGGTGCTAAAAAGCTAAGAAGTCACCCCCAGGAGAGTCTTCAACTATGCCCTATAGGTGATTTCCAATGGTTGTGGAGAGTGGAAGCTACAATCAGGGCTTCCAAGACCGCCCTCCTCAGGGTCTTGGAGGCCATAGAGAGAAAAGAGCGACTTTTTGGCATGCAAAGGGAAGCAGCCAGTCATGTCACAGTCCCAAGTTCAGTGTGGTCACCCCGGTGAAATGGTGACACCTCTTAGAACCAAATTGTGTGTGTTTTTGTTGTTGTTGTTTGTTTTTAGCCACAAGGAACTTAGTGTCTCACCCTTTACTCAATAAATACATTGCATCTGCCTGTCATATTCAGGGTCCTAGATTAAATTCCTGCAAAACACANTCTTTCCCTGTTTGAATTTGCTCGTTGTTTGTTCAAGACAATGTTCATATCCTATCTCCACAAGACCTTTCATTTATTCCTTAGCACCTCTGCCTTCTTTCCCCAATATCCTGACTATATGTGGATAGAACTTCAAAATAACATGCTCTGTGGTTTCTTACCCCAAAACTCAGACACTAAGGTCAGTATATCAGTCCCCGCTCTCCAGGTCTGATACTGGTGCAGATTTTCCCTTTTAGAGACGACTTACAATTTGCAGTGGTGGCCAGGGGTGGACTATGTTTGTGGGTAGGATGAACAGCCTCCACAGGAGGCCTGTGAGACTGAATGAGTGGACTACTTATTATTTCTATTTAATGAAACACAAGTGCAAGATTTCCTTGGCCTCACCATTCAGTTTATTTGAGTTTATTAACTCTATCKCCAATAGATTCAACTTCCTTGTCTGAATAAACACTACTATCCACAGTACTTGAATTATTCCACCTTATCCTAATCTCCCAAACAAAGCCAAACTAGAAAATGAACAAAATAAGTTAAATACTATGACAGCTTTAAAGATGAGAAATGGGAGTTAAATTGTAAGTAATGGAAGAAGTCACTTTTGGGCAGATTTAGGAACAACATCTCTACCTCATTATCTTCAGGACTCAGAATTTACGCCTGTGACTTGGAAAGGTAGGGGAGGGGCAGGCTGGTTTAAGTTTAAGGCCTTGTCCTRTATATAGTCTTTTGAGGGTAATACTCTTTTACATTTTCTTGCTGACATCAATGCTGTAGGAAAAAAACCCTCATTGATAGCAGTATTTTGCTAACCTTAGAAAAACATAAATGTCCCTGAATCTTCAAAGTCTTTACATTAGAAATGGCTTCCTGTTCCTAGAACTGGTTTATGTCAAAGCAGGCATGTGGTCTCCAACCTCACTTGCAATGATTTTAGAGGCTGGAGTCTGAGCAACTTCCTTGAGGTTGTAGAAAAAAAATGTTGGGCATTTTTCACAGAGAAGAGAGGCTTGGCTGTCAACGGGCCATGCTGAGGACTACTTCATGACCAGCCTAAGCAAGTGTAATTTCCAAGAAGCTCTGCCGATGCATGCATAGACACTACACCTCACACCCCAGCAGCCCACATGTAGATTTCTTTTTTTTTGTTTCTCTTTTTTTTGCCACAGATTAAAAAACATAAAACAAATAAACAAACAACAGGTCAGCCATCCTTCCTTTTTAATCAGAACATTTCAAAATAGGAGTAACTTTCATCAACACTGGAAGTGGAAGTTTAGGGGACAAATCGAAGTCACTTTATTTTCTAGGGTACAGCTGGTAATACTTGTAGACAATTCTGGTTATCAGAGTTGGAGTTGAGGTGTTACAGGCACTCAGTGGAAAGAATGCTTTTCAACATCTTACAACATAAAGGATAGTGTCTGCGGCAGACAATGATTGCTGTACTTTAAGCAGAGTCTTGAACAGCATTCCAGGACCCTGGAACTTACAGAGAGCACCTAAAGGTCAGCAGTACACAGGTACTAGGAAGTAGGGGCCCAGAGCCCATTCAGCTTCTCTGAGGAGGGTTTGGGAACTGGGGGTTGGTTCCACAACATTTAGATCCTAATTTCATGCTGGTAACCCTATTTGGAGACCACCTAAGAGCACTCTAAAGCAAGCTTCACTGCTATAACAACCTTGAATTAGCCCTATATTTTTCTCCTTTATAGGAAGAATCACTAACAATATATTGAAGACAATCTTACGATAAGTGAAACTGACAGTCTTATCTATATCTTCCAATTTGGTTSATCAGTCTTTAAGAGTCCAAGTGGCTTTTTAAATGAGTCCACGCCAGGGCTGAGACTGAGTAGGATGCAGTACTCTCTAGCCCATATAGTCCAAGTCTAGCAACAAGTGATATAAAAAGAGCCTTAGAATGGACACAGGAACCCCAAGACCAACAGATTCACSRTGCCATCCTCCCCAACCCAGCCTTCAAAAAACAAACAAGAGTTGGAATTGCCTTATTTAGACCCAATGTCTGTTTCTCACAGGACAGTATGTGATCTCTGCTTGGCCTTGGACATCTGGGACAGTGTTTATTTTCATGACTGTTTCACAGTTTCATAAGCGAAGAAATAATGCCTGAAAGGGTCACGTGGTGTGTGGGAGGACATTCTGAGTCAGGGCTTGGATGAGGCTGCTCCTCAGAATCCAGTTGGGGCTTTGGGTTGCTTTAGCACACACAMCCCTCATTCCTTGTCCCTTCAGTYCAATCTCTTAGATATATTTAGAAGGAAATGCTTTCTGCTGGTGAAGTTTAGTCAGTAACTTCACAAAAAAAGGGAAGATGCTTAGGGCAAAATCATTGCGGATTGACTTTGAAGTTTGTCGTTTTTATTCTATATTTTACATGCCTCATTTCCAAATAATTAGAGCAGGGAAATTAACTAGCAACTACAGGTAGAAGGAAATAAGATCAAAATCTCTACTTGTTCATTTTAGATTTTAGACATGAAACCAATCCCTGCCCCACGTCTGAGGCCATTCTCACATCTTAAACCCAATTTTCTATTAGGTAAAGATGTTCAGTGCAACTTAGTACAGTGATAAAAATTAGACAAGGGACATNACACACACACACACGGACACACACACAAACACACACAGACATAGACACAGACACATACTCTGCACAGGTACCTGGGACTCTGAATTGTATAGTAGACAGATTTTGCTACAACATCTTTGCCATCAGTGTTCAGAATACAAGTTTGCCAAGAGCCAGCCTCTTACTTTTGCAAGCYTTGTGGTCTAGTGAGTACCTGTGGTTCTCGATCCTTACCTGAGTTTAGACACCTACACAGGGCAGGTGTTCTCAGATTCCTATGCCCTGGAATTACCAAGGTACTGGGTCCGAGTCTCTCCTAACTGGTTTAGGGAGGGCATCTAATCACCAATGTACTAGTGAGCATCATTTGTTACTAGGATCCTAGGGAGGACAATGCATGGAGGTGCAGGCTATCTCAAGGATCCTGTCTCAGATAGGACCTGAGGAAACTGTGTACTCAAAAACTACTGAGCATTTCTATCATTAGCCTCTGCCAAGAAAAGCCCCTGTCCAAGCCTGAGCACTAATCCAAGTCTCCTGCTGGGGGAGGAGGTGTGTTGGATAGAAAACAAACTTAGCACCCTGGGCAGGTCAGCTGACAGTTCTTTAGAGCAGTGCTACATCCAGAGAAGCCAATACTAATTACCATATGGCACAACCAGCCTCCTTCCTCACTACAGCACAACAGCCACACATGAGTTGTCAGCTGCAGTGTAGGTTGCACCTATGCTAGCCATGAACCTCACTAAAACCAAGCAGAGAGAACRGGCAGGAGCAGAGTCACACCCTCTCAGACATCTGAGACTGGGACTTCCTCGTTAAATAGAACAGAAGKTCAGCTGCCATGGTCTGCCCAAAACCCAAGGACTAGTGACTAGAGGACAGCGAAGGGTATAAAGAAGCCAGAATCCAGAAAACTTTTCAGAGTGCAATATGGTTTAGAACGAGAGGTGATTCCCAACCTTTTGTACAGAACTCTGGGAAGAAAAAGAACGTTCTATCAATCCTGGCTTCCACAGTCATGGCAGCTGAACAGACAAATTCAAAGTATAAGCAGTTTTATTTAAAAACTTGTTAGCTTCATTATTCTTTTACATGTGCTATGTTTATGGGAGTGTTCATTGGGATTCTTACATGTATTTTCAGGAGTGGTCATGAGAAAATCCAAAAGGACTAAAACTTCTCAATGTCCAGGTTAGGGTTCAAAACAGGAAATGTTAATCCAAAGAAACATGGCTCACCATGTGTGAGGGAACACATCTCTAACTTGCAGGGCTCCAGAYGAGGATGACAAGGAAACAACTACCTAAAAAAGTGCTGGTCAAACTTTTTCGGCATCTAAAGGTGCCTGGATTTTTAATCTTAGGACTGAGGAGGTAAAGGCAGGAAGAGGATTGAGTTTAGGGCGAGCCTGGGCTACATGGTGAGGCTCTATCTCCAAAAAAAGTGATTTATACTTCTCAATTTCTAAGTTTCTGAATTCTTCAGAGATTCCTGATGATAAGAGCACGTTGAATGTACAAGTGATGGTAATGTCAGTTCTTTAATGATGCTCAAAAGTGTCACAGGGGTTCCAGAGACAGTCTACCAAAAGTTCTTATCTCTAATCTACCTCAAAATGAAACATTTATATATTCAATCTCATGCTATGATCCAGAAAAGAAAGGAGGAAAATGAAGGGTATTTAGCCATTTAGGACCAGAGATAGACTAGCTCTGTCCAGAGGACAAAAAAATAGATAGAAGGGAGTTATTAAGAAAATGAGTTCTTTGTATACATTGGATATTAGTCCTCTGTCAGATGTAGGGTTGGTGAAGATCTTTTCCCAATTTGTTGGTTGCCAATTTGTCCTTTTGACAGTGTCTCTTGCCTTACAGAAACTTTGAAATTTTATGAGGTCCCATTTGTTTATTCTTGATCTCAGGGCATAAGCTATTGGTGTTCTGTTCAGGAACTTTTCCCCTGATCCAATGTTCTCAAGGGTCTTCCCCAGTTCCTTTTCTATTAGTTTCAGTGTGTCTGGTTTTATGTGGAGGTCCTTGACCCACTTGGAGTTGAGCTTAGGACAAGGAGATAAGAGTGGATCAATTCTCATTCTTCTGCATGCTGNAATGGACAGAACTTGTTTTCAACATGCAGCAAAAGTGATTAGGAGAGAACTTTAGTATGCTTTTGAAGATCAAAATTTGCAGCACATAAAAGCATTTACAATCAAGGTAGGTGGCTAATCACTCTACAAAAAGAAAACGTGACACCTGTTTTAAAGATACAGATGAAGGATTACATTGACTTAGATGCCACCCTGCCCAAGTCGAATGCTACTATAAATCCATTTCCTGATCTGGAGTTCAGTTGTAAGATACCGTGACCGTTTGTAGTTGCCAAGGCTCCATCATCCTGGAGCACGTTCCTAGAAATGACACTTAGAGAACAAAACTAAGACCTGGTCTTACTTTCTGTAGACTGTTGGGAAAGATCTTGTACGTATTAACCACTAAACAAGACTAGAGCACATTTGTTTAAGGGCAGGGTTTGAGTTTGTGGATTTGTTTAAGAGTGACAGTGTCACCATCGTGGCTGGACAAGATGAACAGTGACTGCTCCCATTTTCTTCTTTCAGATTTCAACAATGATGTTTGCGAGCACAGGGAGCCATGGAGCAGCGGTGAGGCCACTCTAAAATGCACAATTTTCATATTTATTCCTTTTTGTTTCCGTTTAAAAAGCCTCGTCATGTGTTGGTAGAAACACAGTGTCATTTACCACTGAATCACTCWGGTTTCAGAGACTATCAGACAACCTTGAGCTTCACGCTRTGAGGATGYCCATTGTCTCSACCACCAAAAGCCAAGGGCRGAATTACTTRCTTCTAGGACAAAATTCTAAGAAAGAAGCAGAGCTGGGCAGAGTCTAGAATGTGGGTGACACAGGCTGAGAGTTAAGTAAGAGACAGCAAAGGCTGGAGCAAACACTCTGGGAACGGACACAGCCCGACTTCAGAAGCAGATTTGCATTTAACGCCCCGGTCCTCGGTAATATGCACCACAGTAGAATGTGGCAAATTCAAACCTGAACAGAAATGGGGGGTTTCAGCTTACCCCCGGAACAGTACAATGCAATAGGTGCCTTTGAAAACTCAGGTTTGGATCTTGACAAATTTATCAGACATACAATCAACCAAAAGTACTTGCAATTAACTTTTCATTACATATTCTTCTTGTGCTTTTGTTGCTTTCTATTTTAAYGATACCAAGAAAGAGCCAAAATGTAACAAAATCCTGGTGAASAGAAATACATGTGTATTTTCCTAGTTTCTGGTAATAAAAGTAAATTTATTGCAAACTTAATACTAGCYTAAGAACAACTAGSCCCAGCTACAATTATCTTGCTGTGAAATAAAATTAATTACATATCACTGTGATAACAGACCCTGGCTGCAGCCCATCTAGAATAACATCCATTTGGRAAAGGAAAGGGGCTTGAAATAAAAGGGAAGAGGAGGAAAGGCAATATTCTGCCTATCTGTTCAGACTGTAATAGAGGAGGCAATCTTTCCCCTAGAACACGGCGAGCACTGCACTGGAAGGGAGACTCCTGGCAGGGAAAGTCAGCCAGTTCCTCATTCCCTGCTTCAACTTTGCGATTTGCTAATGTGAAACACATGTCTCTCTTTTGCACCAACTTCAAATAGCTCTGGAATTCCAACCTTGCAGCTCAGCGACTGAAGCAGAACAASGGGAGAACTTGTCAGGATTTAAGGGCTTTCAGCAAAGCCCTTCAATTGCAGCCRGCACCCTATTCCACGGCAGGATATCAATTATAGATAGTGACTTGCTTTAGCAGGCAGTCGGGACTGTCAGACACTAGATAGACAACCATGAAGAATCATGAATCTTTCTATTAACTGTAAGAGGGGGGAAAGAATGGGTCATGGCTATAAATAAGGCAGAGCAGCAGAATGGTTTAACACCTTGCCGCTTGGTTGTATGTGGAATGAAAATCCAACTAATAAGAAAATGTCTGCACTCCAAGGAAGGTGGCAAAAACCAAAACGGTTAAGGCTTCCCTCTTTCCCTAAAAACTGGTAGATATTCCACCCGTCACCAAAGTAATTAGGGAGACTCGAAGTACCTGTTACTTGAATCAAAAATATACAAAGCTCCTATTCTGCCCAGGGCCACCAGTAATGCTTCCAGCAGCACCCAGGACAGCACAGCATATTACTGGCGATGGACAAACAACTGAAATGCACAAATGTGGAATTTCTACCCTTTAGATGGGAACTGCAGGTTCTGTAAGCTATAACTTTTAACTCGCTTAATTCAGTTTGCTTACTCTGGTAATTTAGTTTAGACTAAGATTCAAGTCATAAAGGTACCACATTGGATGGTGACTAAACTCAGACACCAATCTCCTCTCTGTGACTTAGAATCTTAACACGCTGCTGTGTGTGAGTGCAGTCATTTAAGTGAAGATGGGTTCCATGTAACTGTAAACRCTGCRGTCATTCGAAAGGTAGCTTCAGTGGCCTTCTCGTAGAGTGGTAGAATGATTCAAATCTACGGAGACATTACAGGAATCTGGGCATTGAGATAATATAAAATAACTACAATAGTCACTGCCTTTACAATGCCTTTACAACATAAAAAGGGAAAAAACTTAAACCCAAATCGGTCTTGGTATCAGTTAGGTAGTGATGTTAAGGTGCTACCATACCCCTCATCCTCACTGGTAATGTTCCTGGCATATGGTACTTTTTGAGAATATTTCCTCATGGAAAAAAATCTAACTTCTCCTTCTTAGTATTACAAGGCCTTTGTGCTTTCCATTAAAGCAATCAGCACAAATAAAGAGTCATTAAACCAGACTTAGTTTAAAATTAGTCCTCGAATAAAACCGAAGAGGAAGGGGGAAGCCCATCAAATTACATGTGTGGAAAAATCTAGAAAATATACCTTAATTAAAAACATTTGACTTACTTTTTGGCTCTACTTGAGAAATCTATATTTCTACTTACACAAATACAAAGAGGCATGATTTGAAAAGAAGAGGTGAGGTCCTGCTGGTAAGAGGTGAAATCTACCATTCTGTATATCAAGTCTCTCATAATCTGGTGTGCTAGACTTGACACAATCACTACAGATGCAGCTCTCCACCTGYAGGGCACAAGACCTTTGTGGGGCTGCATGTCAGATAGCCTACATATCAGATATTTACATTACGGCTCGGAACAGTAGCAAAATTACAGTTATGAGGCAGTAACGAAATGATTTTGTGGTTGGGGAGATTACCACACCATGAAAGGGTCACAGCATCAGGAAGGTTGAGAACCACTGCACCTCAGTGATGCTCAGTYGCTAGAAACATAAGAAACCATCCTATTTGGTAAAAACCATCCTTAGTGCCTTAACAGGACACTGCACTTCTGTAGAGGAGTCATCTCAAACTATACCTTCTTATTCCAGACACTCTGACACTCCATGTCAGTTGTTCTTGCTCCAATCTGTCTAGAAGGCTCTACCAGCATCTGAGTTTGTGCCAAGCATGATAAAACCGCAGCAAAGGAGCCGTGGGTGTACCACGTCATCRGAAATAACACTAGAGAGCGAGTGAAGGATATCTGGCCTTGGTTTGGTAAGAGAAGAAAAGGTGTCATAACGTGACTACTGTGAGGTTTCCATCATTAAACACAATTTTTCCCATGCAAGCTTTAATTCACAATGTTGCTTGCCTTCAGGTCAAAAATAAAGCACTACTTTGCTACATATAATAATAGGAGGCTCCTTAAACTTTGACATCTGTGAAAGGACCCATCTGTTTTTGTAATAAGTTTATATTGTTACTGGGTCTTGGAAAGGGAGTCTAACTTAGTTAAAAGGTTAATAATAATTCATGTCTAGCTTACTATTACTCAATAACCATCAAAGCCTCTAACTCAAAATAGTGTTTTCTGGCTTACAGGATCAGAGTCATTACACTCTCTATTGAAGACTTTATTGAATTTTACACTAAGCTTTAGCTGACTGAACAGGTCAAGCACTATGGCTCACGGTTTCCTTTATTCTCAGAAAATCATAAAGCCCCCTTCAGTTCTCAGGGCTGCCAGCTAAGAAACTTGACTCCGCGCAGGGTCAGAGAAGCTGACCTCACGCAAAGGTCGCTGATTTGGGAAGCTGCGTCCCTGAACACCAGTCACTTACATGCACAAGCTGATCCTGGGTGTCGAACTCTCTCGTGCAGCCTTCCCAGTGGCAGTTTGTCTCGTAGATGACTTCAGGCTCCTGCTTGCTTTCATCTTTGTCTCCTTCCTCCTTCACTAGGGTTGTTCCTTCCGGCTGTTCCTGTTAGGGTGAAGGCAAGAAACAGAGAGGGAAAATCAGGCACGGGGAAAAAAGAAAATAGCTGAAACCAGGCCCTGCTGCCTYGAATATGAACCAAACTGACATCTTAAAACAAACAACAAAAGAAACAAACAAACAAACGAATACAAGAAAACAACAAAACCCATAAAAATAGCAATTTTTACTTACTACTYCAAACTGTCCCTATTTTGCTTGTTTTGATTCTCTTCAATCTGTTTATTTATTGTTATATCTTATAATGCAGGGAAATGGAATTTAAATACTTTTAGTTCTTTCCCCTGATGTGAGAGGAACTTTGTAGACTTTTCTGTTAGGGATCATGCCTTCTCGGTTTATTATCAGGTCTTCAGGGAAAAGCCTGTCTGACTCGTGGTTGAGGCCATGGAAAGAACATCTGATACTCTGGACAGAGACTTTCCTMGTCCTCTACAACAGCTTCTTAGTAAATGCAGTGCAAAGAATCTCCAGGAATCTGGGCACTCSCTAGCCAGATAGATCTGAGTCCTGATTTAGGCTTACATGATAAACTATTTATGCATACACCATGGGGTAAGCAGCAAGGGTTGTTTGTTCTCTAGCAAACTATGAGAAGGATGGGTTCAGAACTCCCTCCCTATCAGAACCTTATTCAATCTTCAAAATTCTMCTGGAGGGACTCGTTGTCTTACTTCAGTAAGGACTGGGTTGAACCATACTGATGATAKCAAGGTTYGGATTTTATGGGCCTTTAGACTCACTAAGCTCTGACTTGGGGAAAACAGCACTGATTAAACTTGTCATGTCTGGCTCAGGAGCATAAGAAAGGGCAATCTGGATGTGCCCTCCATGTTTTTTAGTAGAACCCGATTTAAGTGATCAGCACTTAACTGATCTGTCCTGAATCTATCTGGTGGGGCTTTATAGTCTGTCCTGATTCTCTGAGCTTTTTTTAACAAGTAAGAAGCAGCAAAATAAGAAAAGTGGAGAACAAGATCAATGAAGGGAACATCCTAAACTCTGCCTGAGTGTAAGCATGGGGTCAGAAGCTCAGGGATTGAGGCTCGAGGTCAGAAAGAGAAGCCTAATTATACCTACGAACAGAAACAGATGAGTCTAWCCAAGCACTCTATGGACTATGGTGGCTCAAACTTCTAAGCTGTCTCACCTATGAAGAACACGTACCCCATATAACATCCTTCATTGCCGGTATTTGGTTTTGAACTAGAGACATGAATTCAATCAGTCCCCAATGGGGTTATTTTCAAACGCATGTCCAATGTAAAGAATACAGTGGGTAAGAAAATGTTGTATGAGGATGAGGAACTGACCCACAATCACTATGAGAGAAGTACACGCTCTTCGGGAAAGCCTGGGAGTCTTACCTGCTGTCCCCGTGATCCTGGGCTGGGGAGATCTTCATCAGGCTTGATCTTGGAGCGCTTATTATGCATAGGGTCACCAGTGCTGCTCACTGCAGACTCGCTGGTGGGCTTGCTCTGCTGGTCATATTTGCAGAAAAATCAGGCATGGGTTAATAAATGGAACTCAAGCAAAAAAAANGGCCATACCACACCGCACAATGCGCACACTGTGTAAAAGGCCTTTGCTCAGATGTATGAGCACAGGACATTACAAATTAGTATTTTCTGATACATAACATTTTTTCCTATACAAATAGAATGGTTTATTYATAAATGACAAAAACTTTCAGAATATTTTTCTATCATTTTCAATAAATTTCTATTAGCTTTATAATATTTATTATACTAGAATGTTTGATTTAAAAAAATCACATTTAAATTGCTAACTCGATTTGCATACAAATATTATTAAGTAAATTTGGCTTCGGATTAGGGCAGAATTTCCAACAATGTCTGAGTTGCCCCTGAACAAAACTTGACCCATTCTGTACTATAGGGTTATGCAAAGTAGAATTCTCCTGATTGATTATTACAGATTCAAAATATCAAATGTTAAAGACATTATACATTCTTTAAGTTTCAAATATTCAGMAAACATGAATTTATTATGGAAAATAAATATCTAATCTCATCAGCATGCAAATTTGCTTCCTTGTTTAATAAATGATGAAATTATGTGTGCATGAAGGGATTGTTTTAGTATACATTTATTTCCTATGAGTAAGTATTAATTTCTATACTTTAGTTTACATACTTATATACTCAGGATCATGAAATTTTTTTTGTGTGAAAAGGAGGTAGAGAGAGTTTAAGTAGCTCCCTTGCTACCCCAGAGAACACAGCAGCCAGGTCTCTGCCCTGGCTAGTCCTCGCCTGGCTCCTCCTCCCCTTCCTCCAGCAGTCACCCTGCCTGTGCTTCAAGCAGAAAGGATAAACCTAATGAGTCCAAATGTCAGCATAATATAAATTACGGCRAAGGGGAAAAAGCAACARCTTGATGCATGGCTGAAGATCTGAAAGAGGAATGTCCACCATTGTTTGTGATTATGGATCACATCACAATCTAATAGCAATTTTTATTTAATCAATAATTTCCATGCTGGACAGACAGCCCTGTTACAGAGAATCGACAAACAGGTACTGATAGCAACAAGCCTCGTTATTAATCTTTCCTCTGCAGGCTTATCAGCCAAACTACTGTAAAAGGCACCACCAAGATGGATATTAGAAACCACCTTGTCCCCCGCCCCCACCTCCGTTTCTTTCTTCCTCTCTTAGGACATTCTGTGTAGTGCAGACTCTACATTTATTTGCGTAACCTGGGGCATGAGTGGCATAAAAAGGCAGTTCACATAAGCAATTTCACAATGTGTAGACCTAGACCATTGCTTAGGGTTAGCCATTATAGGCTAATAAATCATACTTTCTCTTTGAGTTGTCAATCGCCAACAAAACCTTTGTACAAGCACTGGCATCTGTAATTCCGTAAAGGCTTTTCATCTTGAAATAAGATGCTCTGCACTGATAACAGAATAATCCCCTCCTGATCAAGAAAAATAAAATCAAATCTGCATTTTACCAATTAAAGCTGCTGCCAGAAGCCAAATGGCTCAGCMCTGAGACTCCACTGAAGTTTATCTCTGCTAAACACAAGGAGGAGTACCATTAGGCTGTGTTTCCTTTGTGCCTTGACTGTTTTATCTTGCTATGGAAGCTGTACTGCACAAGGTGTGAGAACATTCRACACCTCCAGGAAAAGCCAAAAGGAAGACCTGTTTCTCATAAGCCAGGACCACTTTGCTGTGTATCATATCTTGCTCTCTAAAAAAATCAAACAAAAAGTAAGGTGGGGTATAAGGAGATGATGTGTCCTTAGGAGACATAAACAAAATCCTGTGCAGTAACATAAGATGTTTGCAGAACTCAAGGCTCTAAGAGCAACCTGGAAAATAAGGTTCACYAAGAAGAGAAACATTGAACAATGAAATAAATAAATAATCTTCATAAACCCCTGACAGTGAAAAATGGGACTCACTACAGGAGGTAACTACTGAAAGTTCATCAACTGTCATTCTCTCCTACAATCCCTGAGGAAACCAACRTAAAAACAAAACAAAACAGAATCTCAAGATCCTTAAGAAATACGAACAAACCAAAGATGAGGACTCAGTCCATGTGCAAAGCCAGCGTCGTGGTGACTTTTTTTGTGACTACCACTTGTAACAACAA
>BDUI01006270.1:37774-48785 GCA_002335545.1 Apodemus speciosus
GCACCAGGCTGGCAAAACAGTAGAGAGACTGGTATTTTATGTTTACTATGGAGGATCATACAATGCTCAGTAGTAACTTGGTTACAGTAGTGGGAGTGGACAGTGGCTGAGAGTCCATACACATAGATTATCAATAGAAGATGCAGTGGAGCCTTATCAGCTAGCCTACTCTTAATCATARGCAAACGGCTCTGACGAAAGATGCCCTGGGGCACATTCATCAAAACGGAATATACCTTTAGAGAAAGATCAAGATGCCACGTGAAGCCTTAACAATGACGAACTCTGTGACCCTAACAACCAGTAGGATGATGAGGCCTCTGTGGACTAAGATGAAACCAAACTGCACCTCTCACCTGTGAGGACTCAGAAGGGCCGGAGCTGACCTGGACAGGGTTCAGAACTGTTGGAATCCCAGGGATGGGTCTCTGTGTTGGGAATGTTGGAGCAGGGTGGATGAGGGGAGGGCTATGTCCAAACGCTGAGCCTAAGCTCTGCTGTCGGCTTAAGATCTGTTGATGCATGTGAAGAGACACAGGGGCGGAGGGGTAGGTGAAGCTCAATGCAGGGCTGTGGAGGAAGATCAGAGAGARAAGTATCACTTATGCTGGCATCAGAAAGTATCACAAAGAATATATATAGCTTAACTGAAGCCACCCAAATCACACCAGGTCTGTCTGTTTTGATGAGAAAACGTTAGAAACAGTCACTGCCAAGAGTGTTGAAAACTTCCAAGAAAAAGCAGAGCTCGAAGATCAGACATATGTGCACATCTGCCCAGATCACAATCCTGATGGAAGATTCTAGAAAGTGGAAATAAGGGGCATCAGCTCAATAATAACTATTTATTGCAATAACAAACTTTATAGAAAAAATAGAATGGGTGACTACATGCTTTATAATACTTCTCAGTGCTCTGGGCTCCACTTGTTCCTGTGCATGGAGCAATTTCTTTAATCTTAGCTCACACCGATGGCTTTCATATGTCTCCAGATCTTATTACAAGAGGAAAGAAAATCAATTGGTTAAATGTGTTTTGAACACCATGCTTGTCATATCACTCATTTGTTTGTAAAGATGGAAAGCTTGGTTCATCCAGAATACCACCTAAAGAATTTCCATCAGTGCCGTCTGGTTACAGACGCTGATGGATTAAGCTCTCCCCACTGAAATCAGTGATCAATGGGCTTTGATGGAGGAATATTCCAGTGGGAGAGCTCAGCTCCTTCCTCCGGCATACGAGAATTAAGTGTCCATTACAACCCAGTATGCATGTTAATGCCTGTCACCACTTTATTTTGCCACATATTTCCCAGGTCACAGTCTGTTCCCAGGTACTGGTACCTTTATCTCAAGATACTCAGGCTAGTGGCCAATACTRAAATGCTTTCTGTGAGCACTGTTTAGGAATCGAATCCTCTAAAAGCACTGACAGAGTRTGGAMGACTTTTCCAGTGGTTTATAAATACATGGAGAACTAATATCTGTAGGAGCAGAGACTGAAGGAAAGGCCATCCAGAGACTGTCCACCCGSGAATCCAYCCCATAGAGTCACCAAACCCCGYACTATTGAGGATGTCAAGAAATGCTTGTGAAAGGAGCCTGATATTGCTGTCTCCTGAGAGGCCCTGCCAGAGCCTTACAAATAAAGAGGCAGATGCTCACAGCCAACCATTGGACTGAGTGCAGGGTTYCCAATGGAGGAGTTAGAGAAAGGACTGAAGGAGCTGAAAGGGTTTACAACCTCATAGGAAGAACAACAATATCAACCAACCAGACCCCTGTCCCCCAGAGCTCCCAGGGACTAAACCACCAACCAAGGAATGCACAAGGAGGGACCCATGGCTCCACCTGCATATGTAGCAGAGGATTGCCTTATCAAGCATCAATGGGAGGAGAGGTCCTTGGTTCTATGTAGGCTTGATAGATTACCCAGTGTAGGGGAATTAAGGACAGAAAGGTGGGAGTNGGAACAACCTAATTGAGTCATGAGCTATTTAGAATGTTATGGTCAACTGTAGATCCAGGACCACAGGCTGCTTGATGCTGTCATCTTCAGTGGAAACCTTCCAAGTGATGGAGGACTTATAGTTTCTTTAAATGAAATATTTTATAATATGTGTGGAATTTTAAGTTATAGCAGTCCTGGGATATAAAGAGGACTTGGGATGCATACCTGGTCTGACAAACCCAAGAACTATGAATAATAGGCTTTTCAGAGCAGTTGTTTCATATGGTATTTTAAAGGAGTCTGAGTTATTAAGTAATTATTTTAAAATATAAAAATAATATACTAAAACAGAATTTGCCGTTTTAACCCTTTTATTTTGTATCAGCTTCTTTGTCTCTGCTTCTATATATAAAGTTTCGATCTGTGGAAATRTAGAATAACATCTGAATAGATCTTAGCTTCTGGAAGACTAGAACCACTGAGAAAAAAAAGTTGAAGGATATTCTCATTATTCATTGGGGAAAAACATTAATTTATTCATTCAGTAAATATTTGTGGTGCCGTATCCATGGTAGAGGACAAAGGTGATGCAGAGATATKAGGAGAGGTCTGGTGCTCTGCTCTACTTCRGGAAAATGGATGGCAACAGAAACCTCAATAACTGTGTTCTTATATGACAGCATCCTTACAAACTTAAACGCGTATGATTTCCTATGCACTGCCAGCATTAAGAGTGAAGTGGGCATTGCAAAATGGTGAGTGTAAAAGTCAGGTGTGTTTTGGGGTAAAGTAATGAGCAGGAGACTGGAAAGATGGTGGCACTGACACTCACCAAAGCACAATGAATTGGCCTGCTTCCTCCTACCACATGCCTGTCCTCTACCCAGACATCCAATGTACTTCCTGCTCAGTTTTTCTTACACTGTTCATTCTTCAGACCAGCATCTGCCCTCAGGGCATCCACATGAGTCTTTCCTTTCCCTGCCATTTTCTGGTCTATAATTGATGATTGCTATGCTGGTTTATTTAAGTCTAAGGACAACAATATACCAAAGTTTTTCTGGCAAGTGGAGATGACATGACCACTAAGTATATTTACTGAATTATAATAGTACATGGCAGCTCATTGCATACTGTGTAAAAAAAGTGACCTATATGTTCTTAGCATACTATGAATGCATATCAAACACTAATATGATCCACTGACAAAGAGGATATATATGAAAATACTCAAGGAAAGAAAGAAAATGAGTATGAGATAGTCCTAAGTCACCTGACTGTCATAGGATCTTTTGAGACCACACTGGTCTTTAAAGTGATTCTCTTCTTCCACTTTTAATGAAATGATAATTTTAAGTCAGAACACCAAGGGTCTCTGAAGTGTGGGACCTCCTTCTCAGAGCAGCTGTAGGATGTCACAAAGATGCAAGATAAGAATAAATGATATTACCTGAATATTTACCCTGCATATTCTAACCTGAATTCTAAGGAATTGTAAAGAGTAAAGCAAACAAATAGGGATAAATAAGAGAGAACRAACAACTGTCCACAAAGTAATTCTGCAGCTAAAGGTGTAGCTCCGTAGTAGAGCATTTGCCTAGCTTAGCTAAGGTCCTGATTTCAATCTCTAGTACTATCTCCTCACCACAAAAGCCACAAAGTGATATGTGTAACAATCATTTGTGTAAATATCACAGTATGTGACATTTCCACATGGATGTTTTAGTCAAGTGACAAAATTGCAAAATCTCAGCAAATTAAAATATAGTTTATGGTAGCAGATGACCTAAGAACACTGGCCAGGAGAACAAGCACAAGCTGCTGGGTTGGAGAACAACAGGCTGAAATATCACTGATGTAGCACAGCCAGTGCTGTTGTCTCTTTGAGTTACTGTTTCTCTTCCAACTTTACCCAATAAGGAAGAAATGTGGTCCCACTCTGGATCCATATCACCTTAATAAAACATGTCCCTTTCCAACACACAGGATATTTTACCTGCAGCTGTTAAATATGCAAATTAGGGCCACACTTGGGATCTGAGGACAGGCAGACACCTGAAGCCTGTATTTGTGACTATAGTAGCAGATACTGAGACACCTTAGACCCCTCTCTATGTACTGATTATATTGGCTAACCCTGAGACACTTTAAACCCTTCATTATGTCCGGACTATATAGTAACATCAGTAGGTGTTTGCTTCATTCCATATCTCTATTTCTTTTGGGCCATTCAGCAGAAAATGAAAATCATGATTTATTGTAATAATACTAACTTGCCTGCCAATAAGAAATGCTGATAATTGAACTAAAAAAAAAACGCATCAAAACTGCATTGAAAAATGTTTTAGTGGAACAATGGTATTATTCCTAATAAACATGGAGACAGTAGTATTATTTATGTGTATTTTTCTGAACTGTTGAAGTTTCCCAAACATGTCAAGTCACCATGAAAGGCTCATCAATTAATAACTAGAGCCCTTGCCCATTCGTAAAAAAATATAATAATAATAATAATAAAATACATTCTTACTTATTAAAAGCAAGGCTGGTGAAAATAGTGATTAGATCATATGTTCCATTTAGTTATTGTGTTTTCCTGGGGTTTCATTTTGTTTGTTTTTTGACAGGATGTCAAGTAGCCCAAGCTGATCAAGTCACTGTGTAGCAATAGCTGGCCTTGAATTCCTAATGCCCGTCTTCACGTCTTCACTTCTCAATGCCCTGTCCTCATGCCAGCGACACTAGTATGACTGTCAAAATGAGGGTTCATCCACAGTTTGAAGAACTATAACACAAAGACTGAACTGGTAAGGGAATTTTGAGACCATGGTGAGAACTGGAGTGAAAATGAGAACTAAAGATTATAACCAGGATTGTCTTAATTAACTATTTCCTAGCATGCTGTTAATTCCGTAACTAGCACAGTTAAAGGAAAGTGATCAATTGACAAAAGCCACATGAGTATCTCACAAATTCTTAGCATGGCTTCTTTTTAGTCCTTTCATATTCAGGGATGAAAGCCCAAATCGGATCATTAGCAATAGCATCTTACATTCTTTATACTCATGTAAAGGGTGTGCAAAAATTACCTCAGTATACAGAAAAGATAATCAAAATTTTTATCTTTAAAGGTAAGTTGGAAATGTATAATTAAAAAGAATAAGAAATGTGCTTTCAATAGATTTCCTGTTAACTCCCCAGTGGTTGGCCTGGTAGGTACTCCCAAACTCTTCATATTGGGTAACCAGACAGTTTTTATTCTACAGAAATATTTGCAACACAAGAACTGGATAAAAGATTTAAAATTCTCTAAGTCTAAGAAGAGATTTCATCGAAACTGAATAATTGTCATATAATAACTATTGAATAATGCACAGAAACAAATTAACTTTGGCTCATTGTGGTATTTAACCTGAATCCTGGTATGTATACATCAGCCCACTGGCACTACAAATGGATTACTGGTCCTTATGAGCACTGATATTTTATTATAAAGACACATAATGGATTCAGGAAAATACATACCTGATTGCACTTGCCGATAAATGCCCATAGGAACCACTGGCTGAAGAGCTGCTACGGGAATTATTGAGGATTGTGACCAAGGAGTTAGGAGATGTTCTTATCATGGTCTGAAGGTCGAAGCTATGATCTGAGAGTGGCGATATCGACAGTGTACGCTTTCGGCTGGGCCTAGCTGACAGCCTAGGGCTGGGAAATCTGGTATCTGTTATAGAAACAAAACAAAACTTGATTACCTACAGCCAGAATCTATATGCTATTGACTGTCACTTCTTGGTGAGAAAGGAGAGGGACAAGAAGTTGGCAACTTGTGGTGACAAGCATCTCTCCTCCCCCTTGTGATCTACTGGCTACAATTGAAGAAATTAGGGCAAAATATTTATCTTCCAGGGGCTTACCTCAGTGGAGYGCTGTTTATTAATACACAGGCAACATGATAAATTGCTCAACAAAAGGGAGAGACTTTTATGTGTTATCCTTCTTATTTCTAATGATTTATGAATCTGACAGCTGCTTAGATATTCCCATCATTAATTCACCACAAGCAACAAAGACAGAGGTTCCCACAGTTGCAACACAATGCCCTCTCCACTATAACACACATCATCTTAAGGCAGTGAACTGAATGACAAAAAATGAACTGAAGCATGCTAAAATAAAGAACTGGATGTAGTTTTGCCTGCCTTTCTCATGAACCCTGCAGTTAAATGTTCCCTGGTAAACTAACAGCATCACTAAAGCAACTTGGGGTAAATGCATTACCCCAAGCCAGTCATACTCAATTTAGGGTGATTCTGTACCCCAGGAGATATCTGRCTTCWGGGTATGTTATGGACATCTAGTGGGAAGAGGCCAGACACTGTCAAACCCCTCCAATGCAGAAAGTAGTCCTGCTGTATACAGCCTTGGGCTTGGTGGTGTCAAGATGTCCTAAAAGCCTCCTCATCTAAGCATACATATTCCACGTTGTTGACRGTGGCAGTTTATAAACTTTCTAAGTTGGGAGGCATAAACCTGCAAGGATGTGAATGAGACCTGATATGCCTAAAGATATGGAGATGGACCTATCTTCTCCATTAAAGAACTAACAGTCTTTAARCTTCAGTCTCAAAGCTTCTTAACMTAGAGGTTAGTATCTCAATTTAAAGACATGCCCCCTTGATATGGTGGTTTCTAACTGAAGGGTTAAAGTTAAATGTTATTTGCATTCAAATTTGTTAGACCTCAAGATCTTAGTCTTAGGTCATAGCAGCAAATGCCTGCCGCTTGTCCATGTCTGCCTTTCGAAGATCAATTTACAAGTCAGTCATAAAACCAAAGCTTAATGAATGAGAAGGTTATCCAGATTGAGAGGCAAATNAAAAAAAACTGAATAAGATTTTCAAAATCTGAGACTGAAATTTCTAGCTTGTATGTATATTTTATCAAAGATCTGAGGCACAAGATTTTTAAATCAAGATTTATTTACAATGTTCAGTTCAGTGAGAGAGCACAGGCTTAGCATGTTAGGAGGCCTTAGGCTCCAGAGGAGTCAGCTGTTTACACAATCCACCGGATTTAGGAACTGCGCCTCTGAGACCTGCTGTGTCTTTTCACCTTCCACTTTGGGGCTCTCATGTAACCTCGCTCTCTCATTACCCCAGCTTTGTTGTGCTTTGACACAAGAAAAAAAGACACCTCTGACCACCACTTTATACACATAGGGATGGGGAATCATGTGCTTACTATAACCACACATGTGGTTCAATTTTCATTCCTCCCTGCTWAAAAAAAATATCTGGGCTGTTTCTTCATATTTTAGTAAATAATACCACAGTTTCCTGCATSGATGTCTATTAGAATCTCACCAACTGTCCCCAACTGTGTAAAATTGGAGATGTTAGCAGAAAGAAAATATGTAAAACAAATTAATGACAGTTAACTGTCATTAGTTATATACAATGCATCTCATTCATTAATTCCAGAAATTTGAACTGGGTACTTTCTATCTACATGTCTTGCTATTTGTAGCTAGGAAACTAYATATTAATTATAATCAATATGGTAAAACTTAAAATGCAGTCATGTATTAGATACATTTCTTGTCACATCAATAAGTTATGAGTCCATACACATACACACAGAGAGACACACAGACACACAGAGACACACTCCTTTTGAACAGTCAGTAAATCACATTTCTGTTTATTTCCTACAACAACAGATTAATATAAAAATGGGGCACTGAAAGTTCATACTGTGGAAATACATTATTAAACACTTATTCAACTTTACTATTAACAGGCATTTCAAAGTCATCATATTCAAATCACGTGGAACCCCCCCCCCATGAAAATAGTTTACATGAAGACCCTAAAATGTGTTTTTAAARTTGTGAGGAATTTTGTTTAGTGGGAGATAGAAAAAGTGATGCTAAATGTCTTAATAATTGTGTTACCAATAAGGCCGCATGCTTTGGACTGATGCAGTCCTTTCCACTGGAAGAACTGATTGATTCTTGCATGAAAATGAACACCAGGAGGAAGCTAYGATACTCAGCCACTGGACATGAACTGGTAAAAGCTGGAGTACAGTGCAGTCATGTGAAATAATGTACTGAAACCTTATTGGTGTGTTAACTCGTAAAAATCAGTATTTTCCCTGCAAATAACAGTGTTTCCTTACAGTAACCACATGATTTTCCATCCCTATGTGTGTGAAATAGTGGCCAGAGGTGTTATTCTTTTTTACTTGTGTCAAAGCACAACAARCTGGGGTAATGGGTGGCCAGGCAGTTAAGCAGGCCACACCTTYGATGCAGCAGAAAGCTTCCTAGGTTTCTGAGTTCATCTCTGAAATCTCTCAGTGACCGAGAGTGAGCTGAACAGAGCTGGTTAGAAGGTGGCTAATGAGAGAGCGAGGTTACATGAGAGCCCCAAAGTGGAAGGTAAAAAGACACAGCAGGTCTYAGAGGCGCAGTTCCTAAATCTGGTGGATTGTGTAGACAAAGCTGACTCCTCTGGAGCCTAAGGGAAGGCCTGGCTTCAAGTGTAAGCTCTACTCTCCTGAATGACTATCAATAAATACCTATTTCCTAATTTGCCATGCCAGTTAATTTTCAGAAGTGAAAATTTAGAAGTGAAGTGGGTTTATTTTGAGAGAGGGTCTCAAAGTTCTTTATGTACATCAGGTTGGACTGATCTCACAGAGATCCACCCCAGAGTGTGAGGATTAAAAATGTGTGCACTTGATTMGGGTCAAAACATTCTGCAAAGAAACAGAGGGCTACGATAAACTGGGACATGCATAAGCCTAGATCTCTAAAGGCAGAAGAAACGGAAAGGCTGTGCTGGCTTTAAGGCTTCTGCCCCTCCTGAATCGCTTGTTCACGAACCAGTTAAGTCTTGGACGGAAAGTGAAGCAGCTTGAGGATAACCGAAAACTGACCTCAGAAGAACTGCTTTCTAATCACAACAGATTTCCTAGTCATGCTTAGGGTTCTGTGCTGACAAGGCCATTTACTTATAGTTTTCGTACCTACTAGACAACAGTTACCATTGAAAGAACAGTTCTTTCCAGTTTTGCAGAGAATGGCCTCACAGCTTCTATTAATTTCATATGTATAGACATAGACATACATATGCACCTATGTGGTTATACTTGAGAACAAACAAAATAAAAGCTTCTACTTCCATCCATAAGAATTCCTAAGGCACATTTAGGAGAAAAGGCAGTTAAGCCTAGGCAGGAAAGAAGAAAGAGGTACAGATGCACACACTCAAGATGAACGTGTCCTAAGTTTTACATTCTGGTATGCATACTCTGAGTAGCCCTGGACAATGTGTACTAGGCTTTCTATTGCAAATGTTTTGTAGAAAACTGAGAAACTACTTGCCAACAAGCAGCCATGAATAGGAATAGCAATGGCCCACTGTATGGTAAGAGTCACTCACACACTTCAAGGCAGTGAATGGGCTGAGCATGTACACACAGTTAGGAAAGTCCTGTTTGTATGAGCAGCATCACCCACTATCACTTCTCTCAAGTGGGTGGCATTTCCCATYCCACTGTTTTAGCTGTGTTCCAGCCACTCAAGGGTTTCAGAGAAAGTATATCCTGATGAACAGGACCTGGTGAACAGAAGGAAGATCAGAGGACCTGGTGCAGATAGCCCTGGGCCTAACTGTATTTGCTGTTGATTCTGTTCTCCTGTGTGGGGCTTTGAACAAGGAATGAGTCAGCAATCAGGTGATTGYCTGTAAACCTTCTCCCCACATTAATTTATAAATAAAGGCTAGAGCTGGTGATTGGGCAGAGAAAGATTGGGAGAGAAAGAGGGGAGGGTGGAGCTGAAGGTTTTGGGAGAGAAGGAGAGGGAGGGAGGGAGGGAGGGAGGGAGGGAGGGATGGGGAGAGAGAGAGAGAGAGAGAGGAGAACAACAGAGGAGGTGGAAGGGAAGCAGAGCAGAAGCACTTGGCCTGGAGAAACGGCAAGTTCTAAGGAGTCTCATGGACGGGGAAGATGGTAGTGTAGTGGTAGATCTGCCCAAGCTTGGCGCACAGCATGTATTCATATTAATTGTGTTGTGTTTTCATGGCCTGGGCATATTGGGTTGGAGATCTACAGTAACAAGGAACCACCAGACTGACACTGTGCTGGTTACAAGCCTTTGACAGTCCAGCTCTGAGCATGTCTTCACAGCCTTAGAATTAAACAGCTTCCTCAAAGCTTTCCATTGTTCTCAAGGCATCGCTCACAGACACTGTATAAGGTAGCTCTGTCCATGTCCCCAAACTTGTGCCCTAGCTGACCTGCCCGTTGCTTACTGTCTTCTAGTTCTCTGGTCCAGTGCCATTTTTTCAGATGCCCTGCTCCTTCCATCATTAGGTCTATACGCTTATCATTGCTCTTAGACAGTCATAGAAAGTACTGCCTATGGGTAGTTCCCGTTATCTTACAGGTCTCAGTCCTGTGACCTGAGTMATTTTCTCTGCAGCAATGGCCAGCAATCAAGTAAGCTTGTCCCACCAGCTGCTCAGTTACTCATGTCTGCTTGGAGGCSTTTCTTCCTGCAAGTTCCCTGAAGGTGAGAGGCTCATTTACTCATAGTGCAGCCTTCACACCTAGCDGGTAGTTAAACTCATTCAAATATTTAAGAAATGAATAATTTGAAGAAAATTATCTTTTAAAAAAGATACTATTAACTACTTTACTAATATTAAGGAGGTAAAAAGGATACCGCAGAATTTTTAGAAGAGGGAATTGGAGATTTTTAAATATACCAGTCATCTGGCATTGTAGTTATCCATTTCGAGTACTTTTAATTCGTCTGTGTGTGTGTGTGTGTGTGTGTGTGTGTGTGTGTATGTGTTGTTTCTCTAGTATAAGCAAGACATTTGCTTCCATTACCAGCACAGAGCAGAGCGAGAGAGCTGTGGATCACACTGCTTCCTACTCCCCATCAGTCGGCAGGCATAGGCCTGGAAAATACTTGGATACAACCGTCACCAGGCCACACTTGTCTGACAGACAACAGAAAACATGCAATGCCTGTGAAGC
>BDUI01006270.1:66790-81469 GCA_002335545.1 Apodemus speciosus
GAGAGAGAGGAAGGAAAAAAGGGGAGGGAGAGAGGGGGAGGGAGAGACGGGGAGAGGGAGGGAGAGGGAGAGGAAGAGGGAGAGGCTGGCTTTCAAAATTAAGCTGCAGTATAGATTTCTGATATCTCTGAACCGCAAACAGGCAGACTCTTGCCATTTTCAATGTTTTCTAAGGGCACAGCCTTTCACTTGGCTTCTTTCACTTAGTAATAAGCAATTGTTTCCTTAAATGTCTTTTTATTATTGATGAAAACCTTCCTCCTTCCCTTTAGTGTCTGTTCACTCTGCAGTGATGGATTTCATCATGACATCTCACACATGTATGTAAGTGAACTTTGGTAGGATCCATTTGCCATTATCCTCTTTTATCCTCAGGTCTCCATCCCAAATAACTGCATTTTCATAGTCTAAAGAAATCTAGGTTACACATGACAGAACAATGTATAATATTAGCCTTTCTGAATCTTGAGTACAATRGTACCATTTTACATTCCATCCATCTTCTTGGGAATGGCATAGTCCCGTTTGTCTTCAAAAACTATTTATTTTCAGCATCATGTAATACTCTACTAAGATGAGCCACAGTTTACTAATCCATACCACTACTGAAGGTATCTTGGTCAACTGCAAAATKTGGCAATTATAATTACAGCTACTACATAAGCATCTAGTTATAGTCTTTACAGTATCAACTGGAATATGAGTCTGTTTTGTCCTCTTCTCTGAAGAACCTCCTTGAATTTCCCAGAACTGCTTTAGAGTAAAGTCGGAGAACCACATGGGGTGGCTAAGATTATGAGCTCACTAATGTAATGCAGGGCCTTTGAAGAAAGGACCTGGATGTTGGTTATAATTCATACATCAGTTTCCTGACCCATGAGGTAGGTTTCCTCCCTGCAGCTGTGAGCATTAGAAGCCACACATTCAAATCCAGTGTCAATGGTTTTTGAAAATGGCCGACAAAACCTATTCTAGACCTAATAATGTCCAAATGACAATTTAGCTTCCAAGTACAGCAGTGGCTGCAAGTCCACTGTCCAGACTGCCCCATTGCCCTGTGTACTCTGTCTACGGTGGACTTCTGCTTCACACCCAAAGTGGGAGTTTAAATAAGGATATACGAGGCCCACCCCCATTGGYACATATATTTATATGCTTGCTCCTCGAGGTCATCAAGGGCTGGGAGGTGTGGCCTAGTTGGAGTGGGTGTGGCCCCATTGGAGGAAGTCTGCCACTGGGGATGGGCTTTGAGGTTTTAAGGGCCCAAGTCAGCCCCAGTGTCTCTCAGGTACTTCTCTAGCAACATGTCTGCCTGTCTATCACCATGCTTCCTGCCATGATAATGGACTAAACCTCTGAAACTGTAAGGCAGCCTCAATTAAATGCTGCCTTTTAGAGTTGCTGGGGTCATGGTGTCTCTTTACAGTAACTGAGCACCCTAGTTCACTTAGTCACTAGGGTGACTAAGACACCCTGGTAGGCTAAATTAGATGGCACTTCCATAGTTTTGACAAAAGCAGAAATTCTAAGGGTGCACCCAGCTATCCTTGTATTAAAATGGCTCAAACAGCCAGTTAACTGTATATGAATCAGCCTTTCAGTGAAGCCACTTCTGACTTTGCCTAACAGTATTGCTTCCAAAGCCTTAGTAGCTAGCTCATATTTCCATCATTACATTTGTAATGGAACGCACATCTGTGAGAGAAGGTTAAACTCTTCAGACTTAGCAGACATTGCGGTTTGAGAGAACTAATTATTAAAACAGTGAACAGAGGGGGGATAAATTATATATAAGGAAATATAGAGGCAGCCACAAAACACATATAAATGGATATATTTTATAAACTATCATAAGCTTGACTTGGTAAATATTTGTCAAACTTGTTTTAAAAAGTATTCAATTGGCTGAAATAGCAATAAGAAAGAAAAAAAGATTTGTTTTCTGTTGATTAATTCTTTCAGTGGATCCACATAAGAATGGGAGTGAAGATTACTAATACCTCTCTGCCTTCATATTCTGGAACAGTGTGTGCTAAACTGCTGAGATCAGAAAGAACGAGCAACAAATATGCAGAAAAACAATGATATTTCAAACTGGCTTAAAACCAGACATAAACCATGCTGCGCATGTTGTCGCACAGAATTACAGTAACATGGCAGTGGTCCTCTCAATAAAACTGTATTAAAGGCTGACTGAGCTGCCAGCTAGCACGGAAGGATGGGCTGGTTCTCTGCGTCTTGGGGGAACTCAGAGCCCCAGCATCCCCACACAGGGAAAGCCTCCTCTAAAGATTTTACAGTTGTTTGTTCAAGGCATAAAGAGTCAATCCTGCTTTGTTTCTAGATGCCCATAAGAATCTGAGAAATGGACAGCAAGCACAGTCTTAGAGCAGTAAAGACTAAAGATTTTAATGATCTCCCCAAAGGCAATCAAACAATATAAAATTGTTTTTGTTTGCGACTATAATTGAAGACTAATTTTATAAGGTCAAGAAACTAGATTACAAAAAAAAAAAAGAATAGAGGATTATTATAGCATTTTAATAGTATATCACGATAGGCTGCCACTGAGGAACTGAACCAACAAAAACCCACTGCAAGAATGGCTGGATTTCTTAGTAAGAATCAGATATCCTTCTCTAACCAAACTGGGTATCACTGGTTCATCCATTTTATGAGGTTACTAACACAGTACTCATGCCACCCATGATAAAAACGGTAAGCCATGGTTAAGGCAAAGATGTGTAACAATGAGATGGCTCAGCCACCATTAGCATAGGCTAGACCCTCCTTGTGAAGGCACAGCTATGGATTGGCAATWTGAATAGATTTGTATTTTACTATCCAGTGACATCCACTAGTGAATGTACATGTGACATCTGGACTAGAAAATCACAGAAGCATTTCTTATCCTCTATAAAATTAGAAACAGCCATCTAATGATAGGATAATGAACAAAATTCATATAGTAGCAAAGTTATGAAAATGAACTATAATGAGGGACATTGGACAGAATATCCAGCTGAAAGATTACTATAGGTAGTATAGTTACTTATACCCTATACTCTATTTATTAACACTTAAAACCAATGTTATAAACATAAGGATATCAGAATATTCATCCCTGTGCTCATGGTGACAACAGGTATGCTACAATGTTCTATTTCTAGTCTTGCTCAACTGGCAGATGCTTTTATTTATGGAGACTCCCTGCAGTTCACTGAGCTGTATGCAGTCACTGTTTGCATACCTCTGCAATACTGTTCATCACTTTTTCAGAAGACACACTATTTTCTTAGTGCTGCACATATTGAAATTTCTCATAGTAGTGCCATCAATTAAATTTAGAACAAACTACAGATATATAATACTTTTCAAATTTATAAAAAGTTTGGTGACCTTAAAAGTAGTACAAATAATAAAACATTTGCTATTATTGGACAAAATTAGACTTGTTAAGTCGGTGGTGAAAGTGCCAAGCAGAGGACAGAAGACGGACTGTGTGTATAAGATTTTGTAGTGGAGAAAGCTTTTGCTAAAGCAAATCAGAAGTTTCTTGTCATGGAGAAGCAAAGAAACATCACATTCACCGATGCATATCCTTCTGTCTACGTACCATGTTATAGAACAAGTGGAATTGGTTGCAGATAAAATGGAATTTATTCTGCCCAGAGATAATGACTAAGATCAATTTGATAAAAATGTTATTACAATCATCTCCATTAAAAGATTAAACTTCCAAGGTTGAAAAATTAAATAAAAGTCTGTCCAGTTGATTATGATGTACAGTGCTTTCTTTCTTTCCTTCTTTCCTTTTTGTTTTGTAAAAAGGCTTTCAATGAACACACTACTCATTCAACTAAATCTTTGGAAGATAATGGTCTCATATTTGTGAGATGATGTTCTCACAGTTCTTCCTGACCAGTTAATAAATTTTACAAAAAAAAAAAATTAAAAGAAAAATAGCGACATGAATCTGACTCTAGATTTCATTTCATAGTTAACTGTGTATTTTTACTGTTTTGTGTGAGCACACACATGTACATACAAACATACATCATGACACACACTTGGAGGTCACAGGACAACTTAGAGGAGTTAGTTCTCTGCTCCCACTACACAGGTTCCAAGGATGGAAACTGAACTGAGGCTAACTGGCTTGGTGGCACACACCTTTCCTGGCTTAGGCATCGTGCTTGCCCTCTAACACATTAGAAACAAGGGTAGGACAGGGGGAAACTAGTGGGCAATCCAGCAGACCTCATTTACACAACTGCTAACAAGATGGCATCTTAATAAAGAATTTTGATTTTAACATAGATACATATTACACTCAAAGTTATAACTTTAGAAAGTCTAGCTTTCAAACAAATAAATGTAATGCCGATATCCTATACAAACTTGCCATTTTGCAATGTGCAATAAAAAGACATCTTTTCTTTTTTTTTTCTCTTAAAAAAAAAAGTACCGTGCATCTAGCAACACAGTTAATGTGATGGTTAGTCTTGTCAACTAGACAGAATGTAAAATCACCCAGGAGCAAACCTGTGAGGAACAGTCCTCAATTGTGCTAATTGAGGAGGGAAGACCCACCTACTTTGAAAGACATCATTTGTTCTCTCACCTCCAAATGTGTACACAAAGAATAATAAAATAAATGATTAAATTTGAAGAAAATATAAAGTGTTGGAGATACTCCCCATCCCCGGACGCTAAGATCCTAGAGTAGCCAAGAGCTTAATTGAGTACCCTCCATGATTGGCTGCACTCTTGAACTGTGAGTAAAAATAAACTATTTCAGGACATATCACAGCAACAAAAAATACACTAAAACATATTAAAAGTGGTAAGTTCCAGGACAGCAAGGGCCATGTAGAAAGACCCTGCCTCAAAACAAACAAACAAAGAAGAAGAAGAAGAAGAAGAAGAAGAAGAAGAAGAAGAAGAAGAAGAAGAAGAAGAAGAAGAAGAAGAAGAAAACCCAAAAGTATTTTAATACATTATGCATTTTATATAACATAAAGACGTTTCCTTACTATTTTGGGGGAATATATTCCAAGACCCCCTGTGGAAGCCTGAAACCAAGAGACTGTGGCATGCATAGTAAGGGATTACGAACAACTATTTTAAGGATATACTTTAATTAATGTTACTTTAGGCATATTTTCTGGTTACATTAGAATATATCTACTTAATATCTATGAATCTCAGAATCAGAAGGCACAGATATAGAGAGAGCTAGTAAAACAGGAAGCAATTAGCCTGGTACCTGTCAAATGGTAGGTGCTTTGTAAGTGCTGGTCCCTACAAGCCTCATGCCTGCTGCTGCTGCTATTACTACTGAGGGGTTACCTGGGCAAAGGCAGTCTCCTCACCGCCACAGTCTCTTTATAATAGTTTTCTTCTTGGCCTTAGAGGACATTAGCTTTTCTAAAGGCAGTAAGCCAGGCTACTGGACACACTGGACATCCTCTAGTAGCACCCACATGGTTCCTCTTAGTACTTTGATCCAAGCTTAGTAAAAGTGAATGTGTATTTCTTCAAGTAGTCAGCTATCTTCTCATTTTGGGGGCGGGGGGGGGTTGTTTGTTTGTTTTTGGATTTGGTTTTTTCCATACAGGGTTTCTCTGTATAGCACTGGCTGTCCTGGAACTCACTCTGTAGACCAGGCTGGCCTCCAACTCAGAAATCCGCCTGCCTCTGCCTCTGCCTCCCAGAGTGCTGGGATTACAGGCATGYGCCACCACCGCCCTGCTATCTTCTCATTTTAATCCAATAACTTTCTTTTCATTTTTAAAGGAAGACATTTTTAATAAATATTTTATTATTTTATTCTATGTGTATGGGTGTTTTGTCAGCATGTATGTCTGTGCACCAAGCCTCTGCCTAGCGTGTTCAATGCCCAGTATCAGCAGTAAGATTTCCTGTGAGTGGAGTTACAGGTGGATGTTTGGAATTGAACTAGAGTTCTCTAGAAGATCAGCCAGTGTTCTTAACCACTGAATCATCACTCTAGTCCTAGAATTGTGTTTCTTTTCAAATAAGCAAGAAGTTTAAGAAATTTTCCTAACAACTACCCACTACCTACAGAACCTATGTTCTGTAATTTGACGAATTTCCAAATCCATACTGAAAATAATACTCAAACAGGAAAAATAAGAGAGGAAGATAGTCAACAACCCATAGGTATTGTCTTCCAGAGTCTCCAAGAATAATGTAGACAACGATGGTGAAAGAAGTCAGATGGCATATGAATTTTTATCCTTAAAAGGAATAAAAAAAAAAAAAAACCCAGAACTTCCATAGCAGAAGAGCAAGTCCAGAGGCTGCTTAGAGAGAACAAAGAGAAAGAGGCTCCACCCAACCAACTCTAGGAGACATAGCTCATGACAGATGGGCTAAAGACATCTGTATAGTAGCCACAGATGTGTATAAAGAGCAGAGAAAAAGAAAGCCCAGAAAAGGGTGGCTATGCTGTGCTTTCATTGACAAAACTTCTGTGGGTCTCACTTAGAAAGGACCCCTGCTGAGTCAGTAGCACAGTTACCTGGCCCCTGTGTCATGAAGCACAGGATCATTAGTCCTGGAATAAGGCAGTCATGGCACAGTAGACTGAATGGCTTGAAGCAGGAACGAACATCTGATCATTAGAAGACACAGACTCAGCTTGGAACAAGTGAAAGACACCATTTCAAAATGATCCCAGCCCAGTAGACAGTACTTCGCAGTTGGGGTTTCAGTTGCCAGCCACACCATTGGTCTGCAGTTGTTAGTGATGGTCCCGTACTCATGTGATTTCTGGTATACTACAAGGGCTTAGAATGTCAGCTGCCACCAGATGTCCCAAAGAAAGGTACAGATGCCAGAGAAAACTACAGAGGAGCAGGAATCAGGCAGCACAGGAAGCCAGTCACTCAAACTCTTAAGCAGCACCCTACTCCGCCATGGCTCCTGCTCTTTCCTATTCCATTTACCTCAACACTAGAAAACACAGGTTAGATACTGAGGAACGTGTAACATCCTCCTTAGGAACTGGGGATGGCTTTCTTCATTTAATTTTGTCTTTACTTCTCTCTTTTCAGTCATTCTCCAGCTAAGGGTTCCTTATGCCCTCTTCTTCAAGCCAACGGTTTCCTCTTCTATGTATTTTCTCCTCTGCTTTTTGCTTTAAGCAAGCACTACCTCAGTCTAACCCTGGGTTTCTTTGCTGCGTCCTTGGTCCTGCTCCCCCTTTCATTTCCATACATTTCCACAATAAAGAATGTATTAGTTCATTCAGTACTTTCAGTTATCTTTGGCCCCTAAATTATTGGTTCTGGTAGGATGATTAATTTTTAATTCAACTCTTATTGTACCATAATGCTGGCTTGACGTTGATAGTGATTGTCTTTGCAAGCAATATTCTAATTTTTGTGATATAGTGGTGAAGCTTCTAGTCCCCACTGCCACTGCAGCAGAGCAAAACAACACCACAACTTTACAACACTGTGGTCCCTACTAACAGAGCAAGCATCCCCTTGGAAACAATCAGGGTGATTTAAAATAAATAAGCAAACAAATACATTTTTTAAAAGAATAAATACACCCAATTCATTATCTAACTCCAGATGTGCAACTTTTAATGCAAATACGTAAGTGAACAAGAACTGAACAGCACAACTCCTCAAAACTACTTATCCCAAAACATGAATTACATGTGAACTTCATTCAGTCCTGGAGAGCTCAAAAAGGTCATTACAAGAGTGTTCAAAGAAATCAAAGAAAAATACAAATTTCTGAATGAATACCAATAGATCACAAGCAGCTGGGAAAGTGGGAAAGACAATATAAATTATAAAAGATGAATTCTAAAGAGGTATAAATACTGAAAAGAAAATAACCTGAAAATTTAAATGAAAAACATATTAGCTAAAATATTAGACACCTTAACCAAGGAACGGACTGAAGGAAGGACAGAATACTGAAGATGGAAAACAAGTTAGAAAGACTGCAACTTTCAAAGAAAAGATAAATTAATAAACTAGTAACCAAGAATGAGTACTAACTTAAAGATGAATAGAACACCATTAGAAAAAAACCTAATCTAAGAATCAGGGGTATAAAAAAGAAGAGATATTTCATTGTAAAGACTTAAGGCATTTCCAGCAAAATAATAGAAAACTTTCTTGAGCCACAGAGGTTCTATTCAGAACATGCGTGTCTATGTCTATTTCTTGGACTGCTTCTCTTGCTTTGTTCCTCTAATAGTAACAGAGTACCTACTGCTGACAGAATCACACACTCACACACACACACACACACACACACACACACACACAGAGAGAGAGAGASAGAGASASAGAGASAGAGASAGAGAGACAGAGAGACAGAGAGAGAGAGAAGAGAGAGAAAGATTGTTTAAACTAGCTATTCTCAACCAGTGGGTCTTGATCCCTTTAAAGGTCAAATGACCCTTTCACAAGGGTTGCTAAAGAGCATCAGAAAACTCAGACGTTTATATTACAATTCATGACAATAGCAAACTTACAGTTATGAAGTAGCAATGAAATTATTTTAAGGTTGGGGCTCATCACAACATGAGGAATTATATTAAAGTGCCCAAGTAGTACAGCGGTAGGAAGGTGGTGACCCACTGGTTTAGAGGAACAAAGTAGACAGACATGGAGCAGCAGTATGAGAATACAGAGAAGTGGGTACACAAGGAGTTGATAATATGGTCACAATATATTCAGTGTATGCCTATAGGAAAATTTATTTAAAATACAAAAATGACAAATAATACCCTGGGTCCAAGTGAAAATACACATCAAAAATAAAAATATTTTGATTTTGAAACATGTAGTCACCCAGCAAATTGCCAAGTCCCACGTGTCTTAGGGTTTCCATTCCTGCACAAACACTATGACAAAGAAGCAAGGTGGGGAGGAAAGGGTTTATTCTGCTTACACTTTCCACGTTGTGGTTCATCACCAAAGGAGGTCAGGACAGGAACTGACACAGGTCAGGAAACAGGAGCTGATGCAGAGGCCATGGGGGGATGTTACTTACTGGCTTGCTTCCCCTGGCTTGCTCATCTTGCTTTCTTAGAGAACCCAAGAATACCAGGCCAGGGATGGCACCACCCATGACGGGTACTCCCACTTTGATCACCAAAAGAGAAAATGCCCCACAGCTGGATCTCATGGAGGCCCTTCCCCAAATGAAGCTTCTTTCTCTGTGATAACTCCAGCCTATGTCGAAATGACACACAAAACCAGCCAGTACACCACCTAAGAGCTAACTATAACTGTGAACCTTCTGGCATGTGTCTAGGTGCCACATCCTCATGATAATGAAGAAGCCAAACCTTCCTATTTTGCAGAAAATCTGAGTTTGAGTCGTGACATCTACTAACTGTAAGAGGGAAATGACTCCAAGTAGACATTTTTATCAGACAGAAGAGCACTGGCGCACACATGGTCCAACAGAGACCATGACAGCATGCAGGAGACATGCAAAAGCTCAAACCAGACAAGAATCTCAGCATAAAGGAAAGGAACCGGGTGCAAACTCCCACCCCTAGCCAAGAAAATATTTACAAATAGCTCTTAGGAGGMGAGGCGGGAAATCGGTCTTCTTCAGTGGACGAGCACTGGCGTTATCAATCACACTCCACTGTACTGCCCCRCTCGGGAGCAGCTGGCCAGAGGAACTAGTATGCTGTGCTTTTCACTGGTTTTTTCTTTTGTTTTTTGTTTGTTTGACTTAAGAGAGGGAATAAAGGTGTGTAGGTAAGAAAGGGGACAGATCTAGGAGGATTTGAGGGATACTAAAGAATATGATAAAAATATGAAAAGAAGTTTATAAAAGGCATTAAAAAATAACTCATTTTACGGTGGTACATTTATCTGGATGATTAAGCAATTTTAGACAAGKAGATAATTTTTAAAACCCCAGAAGCAATAACCTTGGATTTGTTTTGTGTGAAAAGTCACTTTGGCTACAGAGATCCATACAACCACAATTCTAGAGTCCAAGAGCCTACTTTCATACTTAAAGGTAAGACGGTCACGGAGAAGTCAGGTTTGTGAGGATTTCTGAGCCAGAAGAGCGAGGCTCCATCGTTAATCAGAAAACGGGTTCTCCATTTCCTTTCTTCCTCCGTGTGACAGCCCTGCCATCTTGGCGGCTACTGATGTCCTCTCTGGGGCAGCCTAGTGCTCTGCTTTGATGTCATTTCCCAAAGAGATGATGGGGTGAGGCGCTATGCTGATGAGGACTGATGGTGATTGATTAGAAGAGTGGGACCATCAGCCAAACAAAGCTTCAGTGTGGAGGCCGGGGCTCACCCAGCAGTCGAGCTTTACAGGGAGTTTCCAGCTCTTACATATTTTTATATTAACAGTGTTCCCTACCCAGGTTTGTACAGTTTATCTTTATTCTTTCAAATCCTGAAACTGCTTCAATAAGAGAGACGGGTTTATATATAAGAAACACACACACACACACACACACACACTACTAAGCCTGAACTTTTAGGGGAAATTGAAGAGGCTTTGTGTCAAGTACGACTAAATCCAGCCTTTCCATATCAAACCTCTGCTAGAAAATTACTGTGTGGATGATAAGGCAAAAAGATATAATAAAAAGTGACTCTACTCAATTTACACTGCAATATTGGTATGACTGAATATTTTTCATTCAGGTGGCTGATAAAATCGCTAAACTGTATTGCAGATAAATAAAGGAGGCTTCTGTCAAGAATAAACACCATTAATCATGAAGCCTTACCCTCTCAGAGCGGGCGCTATGCATCCTCACAAATACCCCGCACAGTCAGCTCGCTGTACCTGCTTTCCTCTYCATCCCCTGCCAGGTGGAGGGGCCCCTCGTTTTTCATTTTCTAAGATGTAGGCAGCAGAAGCATTCTGAAATATTCTCTCTATACTTCAACTTTGTAATTTTCCAAGTAAGGTCATTATTGTGTAATTTAGTAAACGGTAGCTGAGATCTTACTGGGGAGTAAAAACATTTATTWTTTTTTTTTTCTAAAAACAAACAAGGATGTGTTTTCAACTCTAAAATGACATTACTTTAAAGATTCAGGGTACTGAGAAATATTTTTGTATCCCTTTCAGGTTTTGCTTTAATTTTAAAAGAACTCTAAAAGCCTTCCTCAGATATAGTCTTTCTTTTAAAAGCTTTTGGTCAGTATAGCACATTCCTGCATGCCACCTCACCAATAAAAACAAAAACCACTACAGATTATAAAATATGCCCCTATTTCTAAGTTCTAGGGTCAGGGGAAAGATGCAGAACTGCAAAAGCGAGTAAAGTTTGAGATTAGCTATGCAGGGCTAGAGAGATGGCTCAGCGGTTAAGAGCACTGACTGCTCTTCCAGAGGTCCTGAGTTCAGATCCCAGCAACCACATGGTGGCCCACAAACCCCTGCAGTGAGATCTGGCGCCCTCTTCTGGAGTGTCTRAAGACAGCTACAGTGTACTCACATATAATAAATTAATAAATTAAAAAAAAAGATTAGATATGTATCGGGCAGTCTACCGTCTGCCAAATATCTGTCTGTGTGAGACGTTAGGTGTTCTATGTATGCCCATCATTGGTTCCTTGATAGAACATGGTGCGATGAGATGGTGAGAGCAGAGTTGGAGAGATTAACTAATCTGAAAGAAACCTACAGCTTATGGGATAAAACCAAAGGTCATGTGGGCATTCACAGGATAGAGAATCTCTTCAGAATCTCTTTAAGTGTGCCTGTATAAACGGAAAAAACAAAACCAACCAAAACAAAGCAACAGCAAAAATCAATGAACAAACCTAGACCTTCCTCTAACAGCCCATTCTCCATTCCAATTTGCATCTGGAAACAAAGGTCAGGGGAAATGCCCAAAGAGCCACTTAACTTGGAGCAGAACTGAAAATGGAACCCAGCTCAGGCCCAGGTACCATGAAAATAGAAGAGAGATGATATTTCAATTGTCATGGTGGCAAACACCTTTAATCCCAGCACTCAGAGGGCAGACTGGTCCTCACATTGGAGTTCCAGGCCAACCAGGTATACCCAGTGAGACCATGATAAATGAAGATAATCAGAATCCATGAACTAATGTTTGAACTTTCTGGAGTTATATGTTGAAACCCAGGAAAGAAACATTACCATATACCACTGTAGCAAACAGAATGTTAGGGAGAGAGAGCCTGTTCTGAGAGGCAATGAATTCTTCACTGAGGCCCAAGCTCAAGATCCCAAGACACACGGGAAGAATTACCAGCTACTGCATTTTAGCTCACTGGGAATCTAATATCAGAGCTCACAAAAAGCAGGAAGTAGCTCTGTTAGCCAAACCTACTGAACAAATCCATGGATCTTTTATTGTCAAATGGAATGGTGGTGGGGAGGCAGACAGAGAAGTCTATGCCCTGAGAAACTCAGCCATTTGGGAAACYAATGCTCAGATAGAAAAAGGCTAGTTCAAATCAGGCTTAGGGAAAAAAAGAGAGGAAACCAACAGCAGCCTCTGGGAACACCACTCAAGACTCTCTTCCAGAAAGTCCTAGGGATAAATAGATTTGTACTGTTTCCACCCACRTGTGCTGCCTTTCTTGACAAAATCTGGGTCTACCTTCTTGGAAATTCCAACAGAAAACGATCTCTAGGTCCATTACTGAGAAATAGTTTATGGTTTGGCATTATAAAATTCATGTGCTTGAGTAAAATCAAGATTGTCATGTACACATAAGTAACAAAAACTAACATAACTGCCGTAATGAAGCAAACAAAAACCACAGGTTAAAACAAAAACAAACAAGCCAAGTGAGAACACTGGCACGGCTTAGCTTGTGAAGTTACCTCCTGCACAGCCTGACAACCTGAGTCTGATGAGTCCCTACTCCATGTTGTCTTTTGATATACACATGCATAAAATAGTCTAGATGTATACACAGACAGACAGACAGACAGACAGACAGACAGACAGACAGACAGACAGACAGACAAATGTAATTTTAAAACAGAATTGTCTGGAATTTTGCATTTTTTATTTTGCCAATAAAAAATTTTAATCAAGCAACCCATCATATTTCACCACACAGACACTGAAAAAACACTCTTCCAGTATGAATATTCATTTATCATCACTTGGGATACCTTTCTCTCCCTCCATAATTTTTTTCTGAAATTTTAAAATTATTTTATCCTTTGAAACACATAGGTATATATAATACATCTTAATGATATGTAGATACCAATCACATACATAACATACATATATTAATACATATAATGTATCTTCATTATATYTATTCCCATTCTTAACTCCCAGAAAGTTGTTCTTCAGGTAGCTGAATTTTAGAAACTGTATAACTATCCCATTGATACCTGCAGTGAAGTGCAATGCATTAGATCAATTAAACATAATTTGAATTCAGGAGTTTTTCATYTCTGTTCCAGCTATAAGTTATGCTTCAGGAAAAATAAGACACAGAAGAGAAGGAAATACCCTTGGCTAAGACATCGGCATACTTTCTATGTTTATTATTTCCACAGAGAAGACAATGGCACTTTTGTACRTGAGGGCAAGGTTTACAAGTATAAATGGCTAAAATTCAAAAATAAAAATTATGAGATAGCTCAGAATTGTGGCTTTCACTTACATGGAGTGGACACCCCCCCCCACTACCGCACAGGACAGCTGACACTTACTAATTGGACATGAGGAGAGGGCAAACCTGCACTATCAGTCTTCTCCACATTCAAAGGAAAGCAAAGGGCTTAGCAGCTCTTCCTACACTGATCTTAAAGCTAATAATGACTGCAGAATAGCCAAGTTACAAACTTGAATGAACCTCGACTCTCCTCGCTAATGACATTTAAAACATGTCTTTAGGTCCCCACGTTAGTCATTCAGCAAGTATTCTTGGCAAAGACCTCGGGCAGATGGAAGCTATAGACTGAACACACAGGCCAGAGTCAAATTGCCTGGAAGAACTAGGAGACTTGYGGCTCTGAGGAATGCAATTCATGCAGAAAAGCAARTGCTGTCAGAGCAGGGCCAGGGAACCTTGTAGGAAGAAAGCAAAATAAATAGTTCAACAAAGAAAACAAAGACTGGCCAATGGCCTTTTCTAAAACTTGAGTACACTGAGACTTCAGTGGGTGCCTACAAAAAGACTGCATCAAAGAAGACCCTTGCTAAGCAAACAGACCAAGGATGGAGGATTCCCTCCCTCCACACACTGGGGGAGGGGCTGCAATCTGCTTTTCCTTCCCATTTAGGTCTATTTCTTGCAAGGGAAATGTCTCCTCCCCACAAACGGAAGCAGCAAACAGTGACCTGCACAAYCCAAGTCTATCCCTAGGCTGAAAATTGGAAAGGTGAAGAATTCAGCCCACGTTCATTATAATGCAATGTACATTTGCTTCAGGAGCACGGGAAGGAAGCAGYCAGGTTAAACCCCTGCAGCCTGATGCCTACCTTTTATGATTGAGGAGCTACTCCTGAAATRCTCAAGGACTCTTACAAAGAGTGTACAAAATCCACAACTGTGTCACTTTTGCACTGGTGAATGGCATGCACCAAGGCACAGAGAAGCTTCTTGCAGCAAGCTGCCCCTGCTTTAGTACCAAATTCAATCTATTCCCAGTGAATCTTGAGTTGGGGAACCTTCGCTCTATGCAACGG
>BDUI01006272.1:17582-30587 GCA_002335545.1 Apodemus speciosus
GGTGATCCTGTTCCCTGAGCAGCAACTCCTTTCCCCTCCTCTTTCACACCAATTCTCTTCAGACTAACCAGCCGAAAAAGACTGAGGTTGGACCACAACCAATGGGGAAAAGACACCACCTGAGCTAGAATAAAATTCTACTTCCTGTTCAGTGAGCTCACTCTCCCAAGCAGACTGTCTTTCTTGAGCAAGAGTAAGGTCTGTCTTGCCTAGGCACTTCAGTTGGTACAGTGGTCTCTTTCTTTACAAACCAGAACAACTTCTGACAGCACCAGGCTTTTTAGTTGCTTCTGGGGATTGGACTCAGGTTGTCAGGCTTGTGAAACAAGCACTTTTCTCCCAGAGCCATCTCCCCACCCCATATCTCTTCTTATTAGAGGGTCAAATGAACCCATAAGTAAAGAAGGAATGAGATTCCTATCATGGGCCTTTACAGGCTTTCTAGGAAGAAAAATTAATAGAATAAAAATTACTAAAGAGAAAATGGAATCTAGAGTGTCTTCCTGCCCTCCACCCCTGTCCTCCCACAGGCCATCCTCCCTCACTTACTAACTCAAGTGACTTTGTAAATTTCCCTTTGTTGTTGCTGATTTTGAGACTGTCTCATGTAGCTGAGGCTGTCCTTGAACTCCTGATCCTCCTGCCTCTACTTCCCAAATGGGGAATGACAAGCATATGCCACAACTTTTCTGTGGTCCCAGGGATCAAGYTCAGGATCAAGCACACTCTACCAACTGAATTATACTCCCAGCTCCCAATATTGTCTTTTTATTGGCACTAATTGCAGATATATACACACAAAGCATATACTATTAATGATGTGGAGCAAACAGTGAAGAATCAGCTAAGAAAGCTCAGGTAGTCAGCTAGGCTGTCAGGAGCTTTACAGTTGTAGAAATTCAAGAGGAATCTAGAATGCAGACATGCCATTCATTTTTACTTATACAGGAGGCATGCACTGTTATGTCTTATTACTGGTGATACTAGACTGTTTCACTGGGTTAGGCTGATTATCTAGTGTTCATCTATYGTTTATTTGATTTTCRATATTATTTTTATTTATGTTTCTGTGTGAATGTTCCACATGTGAGCAKGTGCCCTCACAGCACCAGTGACRCGCCAGCTCCTGTGGAGCTGAAGGTGTAGTGCTTGTGAAGCGTCTCAGGGAGGGCACTGGGAACTGAATTCCAGTCTTCTGGAAGACCAAGAAATGCCCTTAACTGCTGAGCTTTCTCTCTATCCCCACAGCTGTTGGTGTTTTCTTTTTGGAATTATTAAGTCTCTTTATGAAGTAAAGCAGATTCAGGATACCTTACCAATGAGACAGAAGAACAAGGCCTGTCAGCATGCCGTGGGGCATGAAATGAGTGCGGCTCTAGGACTTAGCATGGAGCTGAGGCAGACTGCAAACACAAGGCCCTAGTGAGACTGCGAGTACCACAAGCCAATAAATAAGCAGGGAATACAGTTCTAGCACAGGGATCTGCGTTTTAAAATGACATCCATCATGAAAATAGTATCTGATTAACTGTGACTATTGGAGAGGTGGAAGAGCCATTCATTCATATTTCCRCAGAGAGATAAACAATAACACGTCAATCCTGCTTCATTGTATAATCACTGTCTATTAATTTTGTAACATTTATTATTTATTACTATCAATAATGTTATTTTTAGTTATCACTGTATAAAACTCTAATTTCTGATCACTTCTTAGGGCAATTTTCCTTGAACTAGAATTCCTAGGTCAAAGGAAAAAATCACTTGATGACTCTCTTGTTATTACTAAATTGCTGTCTGAAAGTTCAAATCAGTTCATCCACCTAAAAGCAGAGTTCGTTATCCGTGTCACCCTAAGCACAAGTAAGACTTAGCTTTGATAAGAAATGCCTGGCCAGGGAGCGTGTGTTGAGTGCCCACTGTGAACTCCACAGAGCCTTCTGCGGCTGCCATCAAATGGTACTTGTTTTCACCATTTATTTTAGGTCAGCCTATTTTTTTCAAGGCCTGGGAGCAATCTGAAAAGCAGGGTTGACCTCAGCGAGAACTCGCTAAAACACTGGTGATTGCTTTCTGAAAGAGCAGCATTAGGAGGAGGCCTGAGCCCGGCACTTGAGGGAGTGAAGCACGCGTCCACTGCTGAGCTGTTTGAAATTGGGCAGAATGAGAGCAATCAAGAACACAGGGGAAAGCTGCGTGGCCTGATGGGGGTGGGAGGATTACCTAATAGGTCTTTCTGGCTTGGAGTTTCAGTCACGTTGCTGAAAGATTTTTGCAGTTCACGCATCAGTGCTATTTCTCAGAATAAATACATTAGTTATTTCACCTGTGAAGCTCATTTTCCACATGAGGGTGGATAAGGGACTACATCCTGTGAGAGCTACTGTCATTTTCCTCTTATGTCAGGCACTCTTCTTCTTCACCAGTAGTCAGGCAGTGACTTGCTGTATGATTAGCAGCAAATAAGACCCTAGCACAATTCACAGTAGGGTGGGGGACAATTACTAACCACACAGAAGCAATAAGGAAATACGTTCCACCTTTAAAAATCCATGCAAACAAAGAAATACAAGCCAGTCACCATGATGCCTATTACACATGAACACAATACTGAAAGTGACTCCTCCCAGGACAGAGGACAGTGTGGTGCACTGGTCCACAGCTGGGGACACCGTCAACAAGCACGACTCACTTGCAAAGTAATCTGGCAATGCCTCAAAAGTCACAAGAGATCTATACCACTTAACCCACTAATTACATTCATAAGAATATATCCTAAAGATATCATTCAAAGGCACAACAAGGTTCTAGGAGTAAAGACTATCAACTGTACTATTATATTGGTAAATTCTTAAAAAGCTTTATTTTATTCTTAATTCTGTGTATATGTGTGAGCCTGTGTGTGGGTTTGTGTGTCTAAGTGAAGTGCTTGTGGAGGCCAGAAGAGGGCATCRGATTGCCTCGCCGGCATTAAGAGGTGGATGTGAACMACCTAATGTAGGTTTGGAAGATGAACTTAGAAAAACATTCAGTGCTTTGAACCACTGAGCCATCTCTTTAACCCTGTTGGTAAACATTTTAAAAAGCCAAAATGCTCAGCAGTATAGGACAAGGCCACCGTGTTGTGGTACAGCTACTCAGTGGGATGAAACATACATCTTAGGACTCCGGGCAAGCTTGGTACCGCAGAAGAACAAGGTAATTGTATTTGATGGTTGCAATTCACTCTTTTGTTTAGTTTTTGCAGTGGCCGTACACTTCTAACCTTGAGAGAACTTCTGATGTGTGTGCTTACACAGACACCCCCACACTGCACATCAATCACACTGGCTCACGTTTTCCACGCTTCCTCCACAGTGTGCCTTCTTTCCAGTATCTCCCTCCTTAGCTTTACCATCTCTCTCTGAATCTCCTCCTTCTCTTTCTTGGCCAGCAGAGCCTTCCTTTTCTTCTCTTCTTGCACTAGACACTGAGCCTCCAAGAAGGCTGCTTTTTTCACGGCACTTTCCATTCTCTGGGACTCCAGTTGTTTCTCACGTCTTAAGCGATTTTCTTTGACCTTTCAGAAATCACAAGTAGAATGCACAGGCTGATACTTAGGATACATTTTGAAGTTCAGAATACAACCAATTTGAAACATTCTCACCCAGAACCCCACTGCTTATTGCAAAAACAAAGCCATTCATTTGTTTCCTGAGTGAAAGCAAGTACAAAGTTCTACAAGCAGTTAGAGAGGACGGACCCCATCTGGGGATGAACTGCATGATGGATAAGCTGAGTGTGAGGAAAGGCTCAGAGCCCATGCTGTTCTCATTTGGAAATGAGCTCCCATGCTGATGCTTGTCYCATGTATGTATGACCACATCCCCCACCCCCCACCCCTACCCCCACCCCCACTCCCCGCCCCGCCCACCCCCAGGCTCTGTACTTTAACAATCACTTAAGGAAGAACAGGGATACATCAGGGTGGCTACAGTCTGAAGACAGAACAGAAATCCCTTGCCGAAGGAGCACTACCAGGCTCTATTCATCCTGTCCTTATTTAAGCATGCCAGCAATTGTGGCCACAGTTGGAAACCAAAAATAAGACCTTTGTGGATAATTCTAAATATGCACATTCATTCCTTTCAATGCTAATTCTTCAGAGGCTCATCTCTTAACTTTACCCTTTTTACCCTCTAGTTGTGGTAAGACTCAGACAATGGGCATGTGTGTCTACTGAACCTTCCCTCCTTCCTTCTGTCAACCCAGGATCCTATATTTTCCCATTTTTCCAACATTCTCATGGCTGGCTAGGTGTACCTTAATGGTTCAAAACAGTGAATATTCATATTTGTAAGTAGAAATCTACTGTTATAAAAAGACAGCATACATATGTAGATATTAGTGATACTTCAGTCTTAGTCCTTGTCATATGGCAAAGACACGGTCATGCTGAGTTCCCCAAACTTCTTTGCAGGGAGGCAGAGGGCAGAGACCGCCTTTTCCTCTATTACCTACTATTCCTTTTGGAAGAAGGAAAGTTCCCATATGCCTTTCCAATTCAAAACAGCTGAACTAGATTTAATTCAGATCTGTCCTCCTTTTCAAATTATAATCACAAAATGAGTGAATTTTAGTTGTCTAGAAAAGAATTATCCTTATAATATCTAGCAGAATATTCATGATAATATATTAATGTCACCATTCAAAGACCAAATTGGAGCAAATGCAATCTACATATTTATAATCGGAAGTGCCACATTCACACTAATAAAGTTTAGTTCAGTTCTCAACTGGTCAAAATCTATTATTCTAATTTTGGTTATTTCTTAAATAAATTGTTTCCTACTCTCAGTTTATGAGAATTATTTTTCTTCTGAAGTTCTTATATTTTATTTTTATTCTTCCTTACCAAACCACAGATGGCACCCTTTTTCATAATAAAGCCTAAGTCTTTATTTAAGCTTATTAAATGTGTTACACAAAGACTGCTTCCTGTTATCCATTTTAATTTTGTTTTTCCCTCCCACCTGCTTATGTCTCATCTCCATGGTAAGACGAGGATCCTTCTGCTGCCTCTTGCCTTGGTTTTCCTCCATTCCAAGCTCTTCCACCATCTCAGAAGCCACCACTTCTTTCTGGAGCAGATGCTCTATAAATTTCTGAACAGTGGCACTTTCCTCCTCTTCCTCCAAATAGCCACATAACTCTGGGAGTAAAAAAAACACAAAGAGAGGAATTAAAAAGTAATACTCATATTTACATAAAATTCCAAAAATTACAAAGCTGTGATTGTTTCACCAGCAGGAACTAGTAAGGACAGTTGGGTGAGTGTGGCCCCCAGCACCTCCTTCAGATGAAAACGCAGAGCTCCATCCGTCGGRAACTGCTTTCACCTACGGCACTAAGCGCTTCTTCAGAGCCAGACTTAAAAGGTATTACTTTAACCATAATCGACCTCAAAGGCTYTCTTCCTTAAAAACAACCCTCGATTGATCCTAGGATATAGCTCAGTAAAATAGTTGGTTCCCTAGCATACATCACCCTCGCTTTGATCCACTTTCTTCTGCCAGATGCTAAAGAATGGCTATACTATGGGTACGTTTTATGTACCCATATTAAACTTTTAAAGAAACTCTCAAACTGCCACCCAAAGTGGGATGCACCTCCCACGCCCTCAGTCCGATGGGAGCGGCCCAGCTCCTTCACATCCATACCCAGCTGGGCATGGCTAGTCCTGACTTGAAGCCATCTGAACAGCAATCGTGTAGCTCATTGCAGAATCAGTATAGTATAGTAGGTTTGCCTAGTGACCAAGGACTCTGACTAGGGGACATTAAAGTAGTCTTCTAGCTCTCAGAGCTCACAACTGTGATTCCCTAGGCGGAGATTTTGGAGTCCTGGCAAGAATGCCATCAGCTGGTCTCACCAAGGCTGACTTGAGTCAGATGTAGAAAGCTGCTATATCATGCTACCCTATCCACAGCAGAAAGCAAACAACAAAATCAGAAACCCCAAACCTTTGAGGTACAGTTGCAGATCCTTTACAAGTCTGTTATTTAATTTGTCTGACATTAGCTTTGTACAAAAAAGGAAAAGAAAGGAAATATCCTGAGAAGAAAAATAGCCTCTCTTGTAAACGAAAATGAATCAAAGCATAAGAAGCATTTTATAATTATAAAATGATCTGTGAATCTTTAAGTGTGTTGTCTGTCAAAGTAAACAGTTATCTGATGAGATATGGGCAAGAGATATTTTAATTGCTACATAAATTATAGGCAAAATTATAAATAATGTAATATTTTAATTTTAAAAAGCAATAGGAGCTTATTAACCAAGGATATAGCAAAGGGGATTTATGCTCAATCAAGAAAAATTAAACTCACAAAGATAAACCAAACATACATAAGCCAAATATATCATGTATTATTTACRATAATGAAGGATACTTTTTAGAAACATTCATTAGATGTTAAAGCTTGGCAGAACCAGAGAAGTTCTTACCATCAAACTTGTCATACTTCAGATGGCCATGGGCGTCTGGCACAGGGGGGTTCAGCACAGCGCCCTCCCCTTCTCCATCGCTTGCTAATTCTTCTTTAAGTTTGTTGTCTAGCCACTCGTCGACTAGCTCCTGAGCTGTTAGTAGAAGAAAACCACCTTTCAGTATTACAGTGACTTACAAGTTTCCTTCGTTTGCTGTTTTCATTGATTGATTGATTGATTGATTGATTCATTCATTCATTCACTCACTCAGTGGTGTTTGAACATCCATTATGTGACAAATACTATTTTAGGTATTAGGAATATAACAGGGAACAAAATTGGGTAGAAAAATGTTACCACCATGAATCTAACAGTCTAACCAAGGAAAAATGACAAATTAATACGACAAAAACAAAGCAGGGAAACAAGAAAAGGAGACTGACTGTTGTCATTTTAAATTGGGGGTCAAGTAGAAGATACCTGAGCAGAGGATGGTTTTGAGAAGCTATATGGACATACAAGGCAATACTGTACCATTCAGGGGAAAGAAAGGTCAAAGGCCTTCCCTACTGTACAAGTGTCTAAAGGGCCAGAGAAGTAACTGGGAGCGCAGTGTGGCTGGAGAAATAGGGGAGAGAGGGCCAGAGGAGGGTGGGGGGAGTACATGGTGAGATAGAAGAGGTGATAAACTAGGCTGAAAGCAGTGCTTATCAACAAGATTGTGATCTGGCCCCTCATTTGAAATACAGCAACATTGGATTGCCACAATCAGGGGAAGTTAAAACAGCATCCAATGTGTCAAGACTAGGACAGTGCTAAACACCCTGTTCATAAGACAGCCTGCCCATACTCTGGCCCCAAATGTCTTGAAGCTGAAACCCTTTTGTTTAGAGTCCTGATGCCACTCTAGGTACTTTGTCTACCACTCTAAGTGTGAGAAGMCACAGGAGGGTTGTGGGAAAGAGATAACCAAATTGGAAGGTCAAAATGGTATTGGTGGCAACACTCTAGATTTCATGGGATGGGACCAAACTGAAGGAACAAAAGTGAGAGTTGTCRGCATACAGACGGTATCTTAAGCCTTAGAAGAGGATGACGTTATCAGGTGAACAAAGTATGTAGAGAAGAGTTCAAACGTGTACACACTAACATGTGTACATGTAAATCCATGCAAGAATAAACAAGCAAGCAAGCAAGCAAACAAACAAACAAATAAATGTGAAAAGTTAGATGTAGCTTTCCAGTCTCCATCTGCATCCCCGAGCTAAGGCTGTCCCACAGTCCTCCGTACCCAATCCCCCAGCCCCCCCAAGAGAGAGCTGGTCTCCCAGGAGTGTTTGGTCTCCCATGAGTGTTCTTACTCCTAAGCCCACAGGTGAGACTATCACGTTCACTCCAACAACTGTCCAAAGAGGGACCCACCAGGAGCACATCCTCTGTATCCAAATCCTACCTGGAGAGAGCTGGTCTGCCCAGGAGTGCTGACAAAACTAAGATCACAGGCTTTTACAGGCCCACAGGAGGGACTAGCTCCAGTCAGAGACAGCAAGACCAACTAACACCAGTGATAACCAGATGGTGAGAGGCAAGCGTAAGAACCTAAGCAACAGAAACCAAGGCTACTTGGCATCATCAGAACCCAGAAGCCACCACAGAAAGTCCTGGATACCCCAACTCACTGGAAAAGCAAGATTCTGTCTTAAAATCATATCTCATGATGATTATAGAGGACTTTAAGAAGGATATAAATAACTCCCTTAAAGAAATACAGGAGAACAGAGGTAAACAAGTAGTAGCTCTTAAAGAGGAAACACAAAAACCCCTTAAAAATTACAGGAAARCAACCAAACAGGTGAAGAAATTAAACAAATCCATCCAGGATCTTAAAATGGAAATAGAAATAATAAAAAAATCACAAAGGGAGACAACCCTGGAGATAGGAAACCCAGGAAAGAGATCAGGAGTCATAGATGCAAGCATCACCAACAGAATACAAGAGATAGAAGAGAGAATCTCAGGTGCAGAAGATACCATAAAAAACATTGACATAACAGTCAAAGAAAATGCAAAATGCAAAAAGCTCCTAACCCAAAACATCCAGGAAATCCAGGACACAATGTGAAGACCAAACCTTAGGATAATAGGTATATGTTGAAGATTCCCAACTTAAAGGGCCAGTAAATATCTTCAACAAAAGTATAGAAGAAAACTTTCCTAACCAAAAGAAAGAGATGCCCACAATCATACAAGAAGCATACAGAACTCCAAATAGATTGGGACAGAAAAGAAATTCCTCCCATCACATAACAGTCAAAACACCAAATGYACAAAAGAAAGAAAGAATAGGGAAAAAGGTTAAGTAACATATAAAGGCAGGCCTATCAGAATTACACCAGACTTCTCAACAGAAACTATGAAAGCTAGAAGATCCCGGGAAGATGTCATACAGACCCTAAGAGAACACAAATGCCAACCCAGGGTACTAACTACAAAACTATGAATTACCATAGATGGAGAAACCAAGATATTCCATGACAAAAACCAAATTTACACAATATCTTTCCACAAATCTAGCCCTACAAAGGATAATAGATGGAAAACTCCAATACAAGGAGGGAAAGTACACCCTAGAAAAAGCAAGAAAGTAATCTTCTTTCAACAAACCCAAAAGAAGATAGCCACACAACATTATTTCACCTCTAACACCAAAAATAACAGGAAACAACAATCATTATTCCTTAATATCGCTTAACATCAATGGATTCAATTCCCAATAAAAAGACATGGACTAAGAGAGTGGATACAGGGCCCAGCATTTTGCTGCATACWGGAAACACACCTCAGTGACAGACAGACACTACCTCAGAGTAAATTACTAGAAAAAATTTCCAAGCACATGGTCCCAAGAAACAAGCAAAAACAATTCTTAACAATAAAAGAACTGCTGGTTGAATCACCATTCTTGACCTCAAGCTGTACTATAGAGCAATAGCGATAAAAATTGTATGGTATTCATACAGTGACAGGAAGGTAGATCAATGGAATAGAATTGAAGACCCAGAAATAAAACCACACACTTACAGACACTTGATCTTTAACAAAGAAGCCAAAAATATGCAATGTAAAAAAGAAAGCACCTTCAATAAATGGTGCTGGCACTAAGTTCAAGTCCAACTGGATCAAAGACCTCAACATAAAACCTGGTACACTGAATCTAGCAGAAGAGAAAGTGGGAAAGAGCCTTGAACTTATTGGCACAAGGGGAAGTTTCCTAAACAGAACTCCAATAGCTCATGCTCTAAGATCAAGAATTGATAAATGGGACCTCATGAAACTGCCTCCACGATTTGGTCATTCACCTCACTTCATCACATCATTCTGGGGTTGTATCATCACATATTGTCAGAAGAACAATGGTGAAAACAGAAGAAGGAGATGTCGTAAGAAAGATGACATCTACCAGAGGTTCTGGAAGTTACCTTAAGGGGGCTACAGTAGAATAACAAGTATGCTACAAGAAGGCAGGCAAAGGGAGGTGATAAAAGATCCCAGGGAGAATACTCACTTCCCTTGGAATTACACCGCACAGTTCCTCATACTGGATGGAGAGAGGAAGGCAGCCTACCTAGGAGCAGAGGTTTTCACACAATGTTCCCACAGCCCTAGTTCTGGACGGATATTAATGCAGCTGATGAGAGGAGAATGGACAACAGATCACTGGAAAGGATGCTGTTTCCACACACCAGCACAGGTAGATACGGACCTAGTAGTTTCTCAGGACAGTACGTATTATAGAGATAAAATACCTGTTCCCTAAAAGTTCGTGGTCTAGAAAGCTTGGGAAAAGGAGTAAGACAATAATTTTCTTCAACTATAGGGTTCTGGGAGCTCTTGAYGGATGTCATGTATGGCTGCTGGCAGGGTGGAGGCTGAGGGGAAAACTTGTTACAGCGCAGCTCTCCTTCATTCTGACTGCTGACCTCCTGAGGAGAATGAGTGTCGCTCCACCTAGCCCACCTCAGCAGCTTTCCATAGTTTAGTTCCCCTCATCCCCCACCCCCAAATATTACGCTCTTCCTATATTTAAATTACAGGCCTCTTATAGTCCTGTCCTGCCCTATTGTACCCAGAACACACTCTAGGCTCTTTCCCGGCCAACAGTGCCTGGACGGTGGGCACTGCTCACTCCTTACGCTCTTATCCACGGGAGTGCTGGCCCCATGGCTTCCCTTCTCATGTAGTCCACGCTTGTCTGGACTGAGCTCTTGACAGCACCTGCCCTCTACCTGGGATGTTTTGAATAGATCACTAGCTGATAATTTGTTTTTACTTCTTCATTCCCATACCTGAGTGCCTACTTCATGAAAACACAGCTTTGCTTTCTTGTTCATAATCAATACTTCTAGTGTCTAGGATAGGGGAACAAGATGTAAATATGTATGCAGTGAATAGATAAAGAGATAAACGAAGTAACGGGACAAATGATCCAAACAGAAGCTGGCCTGCAGGACACAGACCTCTGACTTCCCTCCTCCCTTGGACTCTCTCACAGTCTCCTTCGCTGGTTCCCCGTGAGCCCTTGAATGCCTAGGTGATGCAGTTCAGTAACTCAGTAATCGAAATGTTCAACTCCAAAATGAAGGGAGATTTGAGGAGGGAAGGAAGTTAAACTAATTTTAGAGCCTCTTCACAAGGAACTGAACTGGTTTATAAACTAGAGGTCAATTCATASTATAATACCAGATCAAGTTAACATACTATGATCTGTGCCATAGGGCCATATCTTACACCATTCACCAGTTAACTATTATATCAAATTGCTCCTTTTAGTGGCTGCTTCAAATTAAAGAGACAGAGCAGGCTTTAAAATACAGCCTTGTGGGACCGGGGTGATGGCTTAGAGTTAAAAGTGCAGATTGCTCTTGCAGGCAACCCATGTTCAGTCCCTAGCGCACACACACACACACACACACACACACACACACACACCAGGCAGCTCACAACCACCTGTGATTCCAGCTGCAAGGAACCTGATACCTCTGGCCTCTACCAGCATCTTCATAAACATGCAGACAACAATATGAAGACACACAGAGAGATAGACACACATACAGAGACACATACACAGACAGACACACATACACAGAGTCAAACACAAATCTTTACAGATGGCCTTATACATAGTAATGGAGTTACCTGGTCCAGAATAAGCAGCTTCAGGATCATAGAGAAGCAAAGGTTAACAGTGAGGACAAGGGCAGCATTCACTCCCTACTTTGCAGTGAGTTCTGAGCTAAGCTTTAAGGACTGCTAACATCACACCTGCAAGTGCATCCTCTCACCTTCTTCATAGACGTCATCGTGATACTCTGTTTGCTCACATGTTGCCACATCTACTGCTTGTTGCCAAAACCTCCCAGGCAAGTCTGCATTTCTGGTAGAATATGTATTTGAAATGGCAAATTCTGAAGTTTTCTCCACTCTCTTCAGGATAACAGAAAAAAAAAAAACATCAGATGATAATAACCTTGTTCAGGGTTAGAAAATAACTGCTTTTCTGACAACTAGTAGGATTCTTTAATTTCTCTGTTTTTGTTGAAACTGTGGGCAATATTTAAGTTTTGTGTATAATGTTAAATTAATTGCAGCAGTTGGTCAAGTTCTAACTAGCACTCCCAGTGTTTCAAAGAATGCTGTTTAGGCTTAAGTAAGTTGGCCTCATGACCTAAGCGARCTTGATCCCTGGGCCCCACAAGGCAGCAGGAGAGAACTGACTCCTGACCTCCACACATAGATCTGTATACACACAGATGTTTAGTATATCTGCCTGTACACACGTGTGCACGTGTACACACATACCACAATAAATAAAATGAATATTTATTTTTATTAGCATGTATTAATTGTCCAAAATAATGAGTTTCATTGTGACACATTCAGACACATGTGGCATACTTCGATCATACACCTCCCATTACCTCCTTTGTCCACGTTAGGGTAAGTTTTGTTTGGGCATTGGAACAGGATCCTGAAACCTGAATACTTTATTCTGAACAAACATCGGATACCAATTTCTGTGCCACTGAGACTGGTAAGTGAACAGGAGCCACAGGCTGACTCCTCAAATTTCTACTGGTAAAAGGGACTACCAGTGCATATTAAGCAAGCCACAGGTTTGATAAAATTGAGATAGCTAGCCACCACTGTAGCCATCTAGACTGCTTTAATTCAACGAGAGTTTAATAAAAGCACGACCAAATTCCCAGGATTGGGAAGGGAACAAAATACCTTAGCCTTTGGGCTGAGTAGGGAACATTTTGTTTTACGTCATAGGTGAACCCCAGCATTTGTGACCCCAAAACTTGCATTCCCCTGTTATTGCTGAGTATTCACTCTTCAGCCCAGTACTGACAACTCATGATTTAGCTCAAGTGAAAACTGTGGAGTCTTCCCGAGCCTAAAATCAGTCTCTCAGCCTCTGTTTCTCAGTCTCTTTCTGTCTCTGTCCCTCAGTCTGTCTGACCCCTTCCTTCCCTC
>BDUI01006272.1:67649-79453 GCA_002335545.1 Apodemus speciosus
GTAATAGTCTTTGCCGTCCAGGAATGTACTGCTATTTATTTTTTCTTAGATGATTTCCTGAGGATAATTCTACGAATGGAGTTACGGGGTTAAAGGTTGTGAAATTATAACTAGAATAAAATTTTTCTAGTGTTCACTCCTTATCTGATTTTAATTCAAGACTTTTTATTGGTTTTTCTTCAGTATTGCAACAAAATGGAATCCAAGAAGAAATAAAATGCTTGGATCAARTAAAGAAAACTGAAGCAACTGGGTGCAACCAAGAGATGACTTCACTTGAAATTAATCTGAAAGAGAAAAAGTAAGACATTTTTTGAAGTTTAGGTTTTGATTTCTGACTTTTTAATTTCAGTCTGTCTTAAGTTTATGTAACTGTTCCCTTTTCAGTTTATGACTTCATAAAATATTTATAGTTGGACATTACTTAGGCCTTCTCAAATATGGTTCCAGAAACCTTTTTTTTCCCTCTGTGGATGCCTCTGGGTACTTTGTCTTGTCAGGACATTAAGCTAGATAACATTGCTTTAGAGAAGCTGTCAGAAAGCGACCACTCTTGCTGGAAGTTTTTATTCTTACTACTTTTGATAAGGACAGAACGAAATAAGGATTGCAAAGTCAAAGATGGTAGAACTTATACATTGAGAAGAGCTTAAGTCCCCTTGACTATATACAGGTTATAAGTCAGGTATTAGCGAAGGATGAACTGAGGGGGCATGATGGGTACACCTTTAAATCCCAGCACTTAGGTAGAGGCAGGGAGATGTGAGAGTTCTATATAGCAAGTTCCAGGCTAGCTGGAGTTGTATAGGAAATCTTGTCTCAAAAACAAAACAAAAAGAAGGGTGAACTGAATTGTCTTGTAACTTTGATTTGACCAAAAGTGGTATCCATCAGCCTCAGAGTGTGGTCTCTGTACTCACAGCGCTGGTGTGTTAGGTTTATACTAGGAGATATTTTAGGACTTCTGACATATTTATGGCTGCCTAGTAATGGTATAGACCTGAGAACTTATGAGAGAATGTAAAACTCATACTTCTTATCTGCGGCCTATTGTTCCTTGATTGTGTGTCTGAAATGGTAATATCTACATCACTTAATATTTTTTTGAAAGTTGACAAGACTATTCTTTCACACAAATATTAGGGTAATAGAAATGTTTACTACTAAACTAGCTTTTGAATTGTACTCTAATTGGAATTGTTGTATGCTTATTCTTAGCACTAGGTTGAAATTTTGGGGATAAATCTTAATACTGTATTTGACTCTGAAAAGTCACAACCTTAGTAGGTGATAAAAGGTAACATAAAAATAAGATTAGTGTGCAGCCATCAGGGTTAATCCTTGTAGCTCATCTAATAACCCTTACAATACAGTTACGTAGGCTGTTAGTATCTTCTAGTAATTAATGAAAAACAGACACACAGGTGGCTGTTTGCAGGCATGCCCAGTTGAGCTCTAGAGCCCAGACCCAATCCCCCAGGCAAGGCTTCCCACAAGAGCTTTCCCTCTGAGTATAGTAGTTAGTARTCTACATCCAAGACAAGATGTCGGCTGGCTAAGACAGTACGTGTGTGCGAGCTTCGTCAGCCTCCCATCCTTACGAGGGTGTGCCATGCTGTTAATGCTAGTACTCAGGAGTGGGCGAGAAGCGTCATTCACCAGAGAAGATCATTGCTAAGATCATGTGCCTTTTCACTGGCTCTCGCAGTGCTCTGGGTGGATGAATGACCATTGTGGATGTCTTAGGCTCCAGACTTGTGAGGTTGTGCTGGCAGAGCACCCCTTGAGCCTTGTCCAACAAGGCTCTTCCTTCCATTGGTATCATCTCCAGTAGAATAGGTAGCCTGGGTTCTAGATTTCGTGTAGTCTTGACTTTCTCGTTCTCCTCGTTCTCTTTGACTTCTTCTCCCAGGTACCAGGAAGACTTTGGCCCGCTCGTAAGCGGGTGCTCCTGTTACTGCTGTCAGAACCACACACGTGCGTATGTCCACCATCTGCTGGTRACTAACGAACTCCTGGCCGGCGTCCTGCTTATGATGCACAACTTTGAGCACTACTTCAGATTTTTCTGCTCCATCCGAGAAGCACTAAAGAATGACACACTGGCGCAGCTGAAAGACCTCATCCACAGACAGATGTCTTGAGAACTGGAAAGTGCAAGCCTGTCGTCTCCGAAACAGTGAAGTGACAGAGATCTGAGCTTTCAGSRGTTATGGTGGGACCAAAGAGCATCTGCCCCACACTGCCCACAGGAGTGTGGAGGAAGGCCTTCTGCAGGCCTCATGGACCAGATTGATCAGAACCATRACTTTAAATTTTTCTAGGTTTATTCTACTAGTGGGTAGATTCCTTTAGCTTAAGACAAATGTATTAGATGAGAGAGAGCCTTGAAAGGATCTGAGGTTCTAGAAACCACTGAGATGGGTGMGGCCCGAGTGGAGAGGACTCTCATAGCTGGAGCACAGCTGTTCCCTGGAGAAGTCTTGCTGAGTCCACAGGCTTTTGTTTTTCTCCTCAGGCTCTCAGGGGCTCTGAGGCACACCTTTGTCTTCAGGGCCACCACAGCAGGACAGTCACTCAGGGCTCTCCGGCCTTAACCATGCTCATGTCTCCAAGGAATCTGGGGCTCAGATTGTGCTTTTGTGAGCCATTGGCTTCATCTGGCTACAAGTCTTTTTGTGGCCAGTCTTTGAAAGCCGCCATGCTTGCCTGTTAGGAACCAAAAGCTGCCTGGCCACTTGGTCTGATTGTGCAGATCCAGTATAGCTTGCCGCGGGCTCGTAAACCGTCTGTGATGACTAGCTCTGTCACTGGGGAGATTCCTTTGCTGTGTGTTTATGTGACCAGAATCCTGGCCTGCCGGCAGATCAGTTTCCAGTCCACTCAGCTGTAAGCTCAGGCAAATCCTGACTTTTTCTGTGCCTGTTCCCTCATGAGTGACCGGGGACAGGCACAACAGGTGGAAGGAAAGCGGAGACTCTCCCCGTACTCCCCACCCTCATTTACTGATCACTGTCGGCCGGACCCCTTTCCCTTCCTTCCCTTCTATTTTTGTTTTTGTTTGTTTGTTTTGKTTTTATCCAGCCATAAGTTTGTCCTGTGGGTTTTAAAGTGGTTGGCGAATTCTGCAGACCCTGAGGCTGGTTATCCCTYCTGGGTTCTCTGTAATTCTGTATTTTTGTTGGCATGACAGGGCTTTTTTTTTGTATGTATCTTTTCTATATTTATCAATTTGTTAAGTACACAAAATGTATATGTATATACATGTAGTTTTTATAAAAATAATACAATTTAAAAGATTGATTTTTGTAGGTATAAGAAATGRATTTCTTATATTTTATTGGTTTTCAATTTATAGTGGACATTACTGAATATTGTATGTCGTAATCATGTAGTTACTGTATTTTTATATGTTGGAAACCCAACATTTTTCCTTTGTGTGGTATGACTTCTCGATGAATGCAAGGGATTCATAGACTGCAGACACAGAGTTTCCGTTCTCAGTGATCTATGTGGAATGTGTTTTGTACTTGTTTATATGTTTTATTCTTGGTCAAGACCAAACCCATTATTGAAGGATTATTAGTATCTAAGAATCCATATAAATTTATGAGTTTTATTTATGTCCAAAACACTGAAAATTCTGTTAAACATTGTTCAGTTCCCTGGGTCTTTTTCTTATTAGCACATTTGAAAAAATTCTTTCCTTTTATGTTGTAAATATATGAAGGSCAACAGCTAATAAACATTTTTAATTAAAAAAAAAAACCCACTGTGTATTGTTTTTTGTAAATGGTAGTACATCTACTAAAGTATTAAATTTCCACGGCACAGGGAGAAAACTTGCTTCAGATTTTATCATTTGTGTTTATTATATAAAGAATTTTAAAGTTGAATTTGAAGGAATGTTGTTAATATATATTACCTGCCTCTCTACATTATATAGGTAGTGGATAAAAAGCTATGCTAGTATATAGTAAAAGTGAGTTCACAATCTTTGGAGTAGTTTTGGGGTTCTTTTTTCCTTTCTTTTCCCCTCTCCTCCCCTCTTCTCTCCTCTTCGTCTTTCTGTGTAGCTCTGGCTGACCTGGAACTCACTCTGTAGAGCAGGGTGTTCTCAAACCCATGGGGCTCTGCCTCCCAAGTGCTGGGATGAAAGGCATGGGCCCCTGCTGCTTGGCATTCTCTCCTTCCCTGTGGGTTCTAGGGATCAAGCTCAGGTTGTCAGGTTTGGCAAGTGCCTTTACTTGCTGAGTCACCTCAGTGACCCCCTTTGGAGCGCTGTGTCAGCTTACAAATGCTCCCATAGTTCACTGATCTTTGAGGAACTAAGGTTTAGTAAATCACTTCAGCCTTCCTGAAAGCCTACCAAGATGTCACATCTTAGCTTCCAAGCCAAATCCCAGCTTCCCATAGGTAAAGCACAACTGTTCACCACTGCAGCAARTTCCTACCAGCAGACGGTGTGGTGGCACCTGCCTGTAATCCCAGCACTTGAGAGATGGGAATGGAAAGATTATGAGTTCAGGACCAGCCTGGGCCTCATAGCAAGACCCTGTCTCAAAASTCCCTCCTCCACCCTCCCTCCATGCTGTTTYGACTGCTTCTGAGTTGAAGGTACTGAATCAGGACTGAATTGGTGGGACTATCAGTGGGAAGAGTTGGCCTGGCAGGTGTGTCCACAGCACCATGCTAAGTGCCTATACATGTTCAAAATGAACTGTCARTCAGTATCCCCCAGCAAGCTACACCCTGGAAAAGTTTGAGTCTCTGATTATCTCAAAGGAGTGCAGTGGTCAGCAGGAGACCTGAGGGTTCTTATATATTTGGGGATAGAGAGACTTTGTTATTCTCTGGAGCAAAGTAAAGAGAAAACTTTTTTTTTTTTAAGCCAATACTATAATTAAAGTCATTTAATAAAAAGTTCAAACAAAGATCATCAAAGGGTCTAGGCTAGAATGCAAAGCGACTATCTTATCAGGAATTATTTTCCTATGGAGGCGGCATGAGGCTAACTGAGAAATGGAGTTAAATCACTATCCTGTGCCTCCCTGATTAGAAACAGGCTGCTCTCCTCAGTTTGATTAGTCCTGCTTGTCACTGTGGACTTTCAGCTTATTGAAACTGGCAGTGCCATGTGTGTCGGTCAGGGAGCCCAGAAGGTCACACTTAACGCATGGAGCAGCCCTGAGCAAGGAAGGTTATGCTTGATATGTTTGGTAGAATTGGTGTTCATTTGAGTTAGTTATTTGTATTTGTACACACACACACACACACACACACACACACACACACACACACACGACCCCACACAGCATGAGTGTACGGTTTAGGGGACAACTTGTGTACTGGTTAGAGGACAACTTGTGTGTGTGACATGGCTCTCTTTTCCACCACGTGGGTTCCAGGGCTCACACCCAGAGCATCAGGCTTTGGTAACCCTTGAGGCACCTCACCAGCCCCGCAGCTTATTTGCAATATTGATTTTGAACAATTGAATAGCTTGGACTTCACTCCTCCATTTACAATTTAGAAGACAAATCCCAAAGAACAGGGTGCAAGGAAAACTGAAGCGAATTTAATACAAGCAATGTAACAGSGAAGTCATGAGTCCGTATTGGCTAAGACAGTCGTGGCTTATGCCTGTGCCCCAGGTAATTATTAGTGGCACCCCCTTCGCCCTCAGAAGTGCCCTCATTTGGACAAGCTAAATGSGCACCCAAATGGAAGTGGTAGAGGTGACCAAACTGGAGAGCAGGTGGCCATCTAGGCAGCGCAGCTGCTACCCACATCTTGCTAATTGCTGCTGAGTCCAGTGTTGCCACATATCCCAGTCTTTCAAGAGAAGCCAAAAATCTGGGTCCTCACACTTTTAAATGTTACAGCAATTAAAAAAAGGACTTTGCTCTCTGAACTTAATTTAGAGGTGCCTCATTTGCAAGCTGTGGCTTAAAATCTACAAAGGTGGCTTTAGCATATCTCTCTTYCTCCCTCCCCACCTCCCGCCCTCCCGCCCTCCCTCCCACCCTCCCTCTCCCTACCCCTGATGTGTATATATATATTCATGATATGGATGCAAGGCGGCTTAGTGGTGGCCCTTGTTCCACAAAGCTTGGCGACCTGCATTCAGTCACCAGGACTCACATGAGGGTAGGAGAGAGCTGGCTCCACAAAATTGCCCTCTGACCCCCCACACTCACACTCTACACCACAATGCATATATGCACACACACTTTTTTTTTTTTAAGAGAAGAGATTAATCCCTGTGTGAGGGGGGCTGGAGATGTAGCTCACTTGATAGAGAGTACTTGCATGGGGCCTCCAACCCAGTACCTCAGAAAATGGAACACGGTGGCTTGAGCCTGTAATTCCAGCGCTTGAAAGGTGAAGGCAGGAGTATCACAAGTTCAAGGGTATCTTCACCTGCATAATGAACCCTAGGCCAGTCTGGAGTACACGAAAYCCTGTCTTCTCAGAGTGCAGAAGGTCACCCATATGAGGTCCTCAGGGCTTGTTCTCCATTGCCCCAACCCCAGAAAGGAACAAATCACGTTGTTCAACCGATTTTGTGGTGGCTTTAGGTCTTAAGAATGAAAGACTAGCAACTGATGTCCTTTCCTCTTAAGGGCATCTTAGTCTACTCAGGAGGCTATAAGAAAGAACCAGAGATTGGATGGTTTATAAACAAATTTCTTCCTYATTGTCTGGAGGCCAGAAGTCTTGAAATCAGTGTGGCAGCATAGTTGGGTTCTGGTACTGTTTAGCAAGGCGCTCAAAGGAACAGTCCTTGACCAGAATTTCCTCACAAAAGACATAAATAAAAACCATGTTCTATGTTAATCTATTTGGAATATGGGCTGTCACGTATGGGATTCTCTTCTGGATTCCCAAGAGATTGTCTTATGTGTTCATATAATAGAGAAAAGGCTAGAGAGCTCTCTGGGTCTTTTTTTTTTATAAGGGCACTAATCCCATTCATGGGGACTGTTCCATCATGGGGGCCCTAGTGACCTAAATTACCTTCCGACATTCCAGCCTCGTTGGCCGCCGGGACTCCAACATATGGCATCGGGGTGATGAAAGCGTCCTCGTCATGAGGACTTATGCATGCACACGTTCTTTCTAGTTACCACGTTGACTCTCTTTGAATCAAAACTTCTGTCTTGGCTAGGCCTGTGCCCTTCCSGGGTCAGCATCCATTTCTAAGACTCACTTTCCCATGATCCTTTCTGGTCTTTTAAAACCAGCTGGTCCAATCACATTAAGCATCCAGCTACACCTCCCAGCATCAGCCCTGGCGGGCACACTGAGAACCCAATTATTGTTTGTCAGGTGAGCAGACATCCTCGGAAGCAGTCCAGGCCTTATCTTGAGAGTTGGGCTTGTCATGCTGGTTAGGGTTGACGGGAACGACCGTGCATGCTAGGGCCTGCGCAGTGTCATTTGGACCATGGTAGTTTCACCTTACTGTCATGCTAGGCAAGATCCCAGTGACCTGACACGCTATCCTTATTACTGTTTTTCTGTTACTCAGTTCCACTTCCTACCATTACCACCTTTTAGAGCTGACCTCAAAGCGTTTCCCCCTGCTCCGGCCAGAGAAACTCACGGTGAACTTTTCTCTTGTTCTCAAGATCCATTATTTATTTTTATTTATTTATTTTTTGAGGCCCCGCTGAAGTTACCAAGGAGTTCAAATCGCCCCCGTGCTCCCACCAGTATGATTCAGAGGGATTAACCATCCTTTCTGCACCCTTTTCCAAGAGCTCGCCTTTTTTCCCTGAGCAATTCTCCCCTGCTGTCTGCTGCTTTGTCTGTGAAACACATTTTCTCTTATTATCACCTTGTTCCCTGCATGCTTCGAATGGCTTCGGCTCATCTCTTAACAGAATCAAGATGTTGCTGTTAGCGGTCTTCTCTTTCTTAACAGCTTAGAGTCCTTTCTTTATATTTAGTCCTCCCCACCTCAAAAAAAAAACCCACATAATCATCTCTGCTTCAAATAAAGTTTTATAGCCATTTCATAACCATGGCTTTATAGTTGCTATCAAAAAAAGGCACAAGAAGAGGGGATAAAAGAAGCAAAAGGAGAAAAAAATAAATAAAAGGTGAAGGGATGAGCGTTGCTCCAGTGACTGGGGAATTGAGCCAGCATCTTCAGGACTCCTCTTCGAAGGAATCCAGGCGACCTTAGTCCTTAAGCCTATGAACTGCAATCTTGGTGGTCTGGCGAAGTTTTCCTTTAACTTTTATGGATAGATAGGAAGGTGGTCTCTCCTCTGAGGACCTGTTTCCCTTCCAAATAATTAAAATAGTCTTAGAAKTCTCCCAACATCAGTCATGTTGGCCATAAACCCGTTCACAGACTCCAATTACATGATAGATAAGAGTTTTGCAAATCACATCCCCCCACAGCTAAAATATTTACCCATATTTCCTAGCATTTTCTATTCCCTTCTCATTTATTTTTATTTTCATTTAGCAAACTTAAATAACATTTCCATCACAATTCCATTTATTGTTCCCCACGATGCCAGCTGAAGAAAATACAAACGATGCAAATAAACTCTGTTCCCACACAGTAATTAGACATCAAACAAGAAGAGAGTGGCGGAGTGTTCGGGTTTTTGTCTTTTCTAAACTCTTTATCTGATTTTGGTTAGACTCTCCAATTTCACGTTGTTTTTTTGTTTAAAAAAAAAAAGTCTCTTCCAGTCATGTAGAAAAAGATCAGTTCTACTTTATTTTTGCACTTGAATATTCAGCCACTGTACCACAGATCCAATATGCCCAAAGCCAGACTTAGTATCTGTTTTCCTTCATTCACGCAAGTTCTCCACTTCAACTCCTTGCCCATGTGCATAGCTCTTGTCTTCCAGTCAAATCCAGATGGAAAAATTATTCCGTGGATGAATAATGCAATATCCAGAAGGGATAGGTGCAAGATATTGCAGGGAGAGGATGCGATTTGATGACGAGCTCAGAGTTAAGGTGTGAGTCGAAGATTAGCCCATCTGTGACTGCTAATCTCAATTGTTAGCTTGAGACCTAGGATCGCCTGGGAGATGAACTTCCGGGTAAGCTGTGATGGATTGTTGTGATTAATTGAAGTGGAAAGGCTTACCCACTGTGGGTGGCGCTATTCCCTGGCCTGAGACCCTTGGCTGTATTTAAAAAAAAAAAAAAGAGGCAGTGAGCCAAGCGCAACCATTCATAGCTCTGGACCGCTCGACTGGAAGCAGTGTGGCCAGGCGATTCAAGCTCCCCGTGCGCTGACTTCACCATGACGCACTAAGTCCGTGAACAAGAAGAAAACCTTTCTCCCTTAGGTTGGTGTTTGATCAGGGTGTGTTATGAGAGGAAATGTAATTGAGATACCAACCATCCTGCCCTCACTCTCTCCCTCCTCTTGTTTTACCTGTCCCTGGGGCTAGCCTAAGCTTTCACAGATGTCTTCGAACAGATCTCCCACACTAAAAGTCGTCAGTGGCTCCCGGTGGTCCCCTCCAGACCAGAGTGAAGACGGGCAGCTGAGTTCCCGGGCCTCCTGTCACCTGGCTTTCCTCGCTTGGCATCGGTTTTCCTTTTCTCCCTCCTCCTTGTCCTACGCCTTCCCATGTGTCCGCGTCCAGCCCAAGAACCAAACTTTCCACAAACCTGCTTTTCAGGGAGCTCAGACTCTCAGAGAGCGGGAGGCTTCTCTTCTGCCTTCCTTTGTGTGTTTCAGGCTCTAGGCAAAGGCTCCCTCTGCTCAGGGCCTCAGTCTGTTTCTGCTCCCCAAGGTGACGACTGGCAGCTCTATGGGGGGAAGAATTAGAGCATTCTCATTAGACTCCTACCTACACCCTAGCTCCGCGCCTCCAAAGTACTTGCTGTTTGTAATGCGCAAGTCCACTGAGAGAAGCAGGAAGTAGCTGGCTAATTTTCTCTTTCCTTCTGTCTTTAGGATGCTCTCTTCTCTTAACTCATTGCTTGCTACATCTCCCTTTTATTATAACTGCTTGAATACTTCCCACGTGCTAGCACACTGTCCACTTTATTGCTCATGGTAAGGAACCCTCTAGACTATCAGTTCTCAACCTGTGGGTYGCGACCCCTTTGGAGGTTGTATGAAATGATTTACAGGGATTGCCTGTAAAGACCATCGAGGAAAAAAAAAACCAGATATTTATTTACACTATGATTCATAACAGTAACAAAATTACACTTCAGAAGTAGCAACAGAAAAATAATTTTATGGCTAGAAGTTATCACAACATGAGGAAGTGAGGATCCCAGCATTAGGAAGGTTGAGACCCACTGTTCTGATTAATGCCCTTTCTCCAGGCCATGGGAGAGGAGCTGAGGCTCACAGAGCTCTAGTGACTTGCCCAGGATTAACAGAGAATTCAGAATTTGAACTCAGCACCATAACGCAGAGGCTCAGATTTCCCCCTCTTCATTCCTTGGCATCCCTAAATTGTGTTTTTCTTAGGCAGACAGAACTTCCTTTCTGTTTTAAGAACAAAGGCCAGAGACAGTGAAGAGGTCAGGTTGACTTAGTAGCCCGCATCCCTTTTTAGTCATGGAAATCTGCACTTCATTTTGATAATGAAAGGACTTCAAAAGACCAGAGTTGGTAATTTTATTTCGGTCAAAAGCTCAYATATTTACATATAAATGAAAGGCAAAGGGGACTTTTAAATTGTAGAAAAGGGGGAGGGGAGGAATTGTGGTTCTCCTCCATGTCAGAATAAGGTTTCTTTGGTGACACGCAGAATATCATTTTTAGAGACAGAAAGAATGTGACTGATTGGGGAAAAAAACAAAAACAAAAAAACAAACCAAAATGATCTCCTCATTTTACTGAGGCAGAAGCAGACCCAGAGAGGGTGACTAAGCCAAGCTCCCCGACAGGAAATGAGAGGCAGGACAGAAGGAGAGCCTAGGGCTTGTTGTTATTGTTTTGTTTTGTTTTGTTTTGTTTTCTACCTTGGCCATTCTGCACACCCTATCTTTCCTGGTCCAGGTTTTTTTGAGCCAACAGCACCTCTGTCACACACTAGGTGGCTTCCTTGCATTCCTGAAGCTGCTTTAGCAGTTTCTTAGTCTATCCAACCCCCAGGAGAATAGTGATTTTTAAATGCAGGGATCATTGTGTTGAAGATACATTTTAGGAAGCCTCATTATTAAGACAGTGGGCAAGCCACGCCTCTTAAAGTCCAGCCTAAAAAGACGGTGTAGGCCAATCCCTTTCCTGCACATTATACCACCCGAACCCTCCCCATTATGATTCCCTCTTCAGATTTTTAATGAGTTTCTGWCTTTGATCAGGAGATGGGAAGGGGCAATCATTGTCAGAGCTGATCCTCTGTGATCCTTATGATCCCAGCAGATGATTTTTTTTTTCATAGAGTTTTGATGATCTTTTGAGTTTTTCCCAGCCAATCAGTTTTAAAAACCAACATTTTGGTCAGGGACTCTCTCTCTCTCTCTCTCTCTCTCTCTCTCTCTCCACTACCTTTGCATGGGTTTTTGCTTACCTTACATGTACCTTTTAACCCTCTCTGACATCTTGCATTTGTATGTTTGTCTAGTCTGTGAGAAATGTACTCACTTTTGTATCAGTGGTTGTATCACTGTGACCCAGAGACCGGACATAGACAACTGAAAGGCAAGAGAGACGTTTGGGGTCTGAGACTTCGGAGGATTCCATTCCTGGTCACTTGGCTCCACATCTCTAAGGGTGTTGAGAGGCAGGGGACCATGCCACAGCATTGTGAGGTAGAGGTTCTATTCTCTACCTTACCTCATGGTAGATGGGA
>BDUI01006274.1:21042-38176 GCA_002335545.1 Apodemus speciosus
AAAAAAAAAAAAAAAAACCCAACCACAGAAATAATATAGGAATGTGTTTTTATTTTAATCCTGGGTTTGGGGATACGGGGCTGCTTCACAGGAGGTGGCTATGACTTGCCTCGTRCCATGCTGTTGGCTGTGGTTGTTGTGGTTGGTTGCGGTTTGTCAAGTAGTCGTGTGCAAAGAGACGAAAAGAGGAAATTAGATCTCCTGATGGTGAAGATCAAACTTGCTCCAGGAACTCAATGCCCCTCATCAGCAGGGAGTAGTCTAATAATATGGTCGCTCTTTTTTCTATCCCGGACTTTATTCAGGGATTTCTTTTTCTCCTACCTAGTGTTAGGAGGCTGAAAGGGAAGAAAGGGGGTGGAAAAGGGTGGAAGAGAAAAGAACCCACAAAGTAGCCACAGGTCCAGCTACGCAGCCCCTCAGGGTTTTCCAGTGTTTGAAATCCCTCACAAACATGAACCCAGGTAGAGAGGGTGAGCTGAGGGGAAAGAGGAGAGGGTAAGGTAGCAGGGCCCACGGAGGTTTTACAGACTCTAGGGGATGGCAGTTCTCCACTCTCCCAACACCTAATGTGTAAGACCATTACACATGACACATGTGTACCAGAACAGATGCTACGAAACCCTGCCATGCCCTGAAGGCAGGCTTCTCCAGGAAGAAGCTGGCCGGCCATCGCCAGGCTACGGTGGAGCGCCTTAGGAGGAATGGTTTGGACAGATCTGTAAGGCAACCTCCCAACCCAGAGCCTCCACAGTCCCTGTGCCTTCCTCCCAGTCTGCACCTTGTCCCTCCTGAGGTCCCGAGGACTCCCATGCAAACACACTCACAGACGCATGAGTCAATTTTATCTAGAAATTTATTAGACATAATTAATGTCACTGTACAAATAAGCATTTACTGGTATTTGTCTTGTTTAACCACTTTAATTTCTCTCGAAATCCCCCACAAGTCTTCTCAAAGCAAATTATCATTTTAAAAATAGAGTGCCAAGGGCCGGAGTCCATTTTTCAAGAATCTTCTTCACATTCCTGGGAAGCAGTTACTCAGTGCATAGTTCTCATTCCACTTAAATATACACAGCTTTATAGGTACAGGCCACCTGCTGGCCAGTGTCTCCCACTCAGCACACCCAAACTAACCAAGCTCCAGACGGGAAGACTGAACCAGGAAGAGCAACCACCGGCAAATGGCGTCCCTGAGTCCCCTCCACTGGCTCTATCGCTCTTTCCCGTCCCTCCCAGTTGTCCTGAGAAAATCGGATTTGTCACAGAAAACTGACATTCCTACATTCATAGACAGAAACATTTTAATTCTCTTATTTTGATAAAAATTACTGAGGAATTGTCCAAACTGTTATGTAGCTTTAAATTAAACCAATCTGGGTGAGCGGAGATTGCTTTGCATTTCACAGACTGGAACAGAAACCATCAATGGAGGTTCCAGGGCAGGGGCGGTGGGGGGCTAAGGGCTCTGGAGCCTGGAAATGCTGCTGAAGGTCATGAGATCATGYGAATCACCCTGGAGAGACTCAGAATGCATCCCTGCTGTCGGCTTTGTTTTGTACTGTCAACGTCCTTATCTGTGATGGATTGCGTAATAGGCAGCGTGACCTCCCACCTACTTTCCCCGCCAGTCCCTTGCACAGCTTTCCTGYTCACTCACAGCACGACCGAGAGCCTTCTACCTGTGGACACAGCTTCCACTACAAAGGTACTGATGCTTTTCTGAGTCTACTTCCGGACATGGTCAGGACACAGCTGCAGCAATGACCAGGGCCAACAGGTGAAGAGGCTCTGAGCCAGCTCCCCTCCATCCCACTGCTGACCTCTGTGGGGATGAGGGATAACGACGGATAGGAAAGGGGAAGCCTTAACCAGAGCTCGGAGCGCTGGGCTCCAGCCCTGATGTGCTCGTGTGAAATCAAGGCCCCATGCCACCCGATCCGTAATTCTACTTTCTTTGGGTCCTTTATGATTTCTTTCCTTTCCATCTTGATTCGTTCAGCATACGCTAAGCCCTTGCTAAGTACATAAAAGATGCTCGGTCTTGTTAGCTGAAGGGAAAATGTTCAGAAGTTAAACCATGTCAGTTCGCATGCGCTATTGTGGGTCCAACCTCTGCTCACATCACAGGTTGGTAAGAGGCTCACATGATTAAAAAGAATTAAGCACAGTAGACGTCGTGACAAAGACAAATGTTTGTTCCACTGAACTGCTAGTCTTCAAGCCTCCAGACACCCTAGCGGGCCTTTAGTTTCAACTGGGGATACACGACAGTGAGGAGACCAGCCAAAGAGGACACAAGGCCTCCGAGCCCGACCACGCCGAGATTGGACTTGTAGATCCCGAGCTGGTTCAAAGGGATCAGGATGTCACAGAAGTTCTTCACGGTGTCCAGGAGCAGGGGGGGATGTCGCCTCAGAGACTGGAACAGGAGGAGGAGGAAGGACTGGAGCCACTCGCTTTCTTCACTAGCCACGCTGTACTTCGGGGGGTCCTGCGAGGATTTCTCTCTCTTTGCTCTGTCACGTGCAACCTGTCCCATCTGCAGCAAGATTTCGTACAGATCCCGGACCAGACTCAGCAAGAGGAAGTAGTAGTAGTGGCGGGCCGCCCGCATTTGCCATTTCTCTCTGTTGATTCCAGAGGTGAGACCCACACTCTTCGCCCAGAGGACAGTGTCGCAGATGTAGTAAACCACGCGGTTCAGGTTGGCTAGCGTCAGGCACAAGCGGGGCACGAGGTCAGAGGCTTGGAGGCTCTGCTCGGTCGCCTGGATGGCATGCAACACGTTGCCTAGTCTGAACCCTGTGGAAAGAATCCACACTTTATTAGTACTTAATGGGAGGCACAAGTCCTGTGACAAGCTAAGGACGGAGGACACAGCAGCTGACGTCAGTTGAGGCTCAGTCTTAGCGGAGGAAAGGAGCCCTACAGTGATCCTGCAAAGCCCAAAGACAGTGGCTTGACAACTTATCACCCCTGTTCCAAGGACTACCTTAGCATTCATTTCCAGAATATTCTGGGCAAGGTTAATCAAGGATGTGTATTACATCTGTACTTCAGAAGGAAAAGGGTAGTTAGCACGACCTCCAGATTCAACACTCTTATACATTTGATTTCACATTTATGGTGGTTTAGGTAAGAAAGACCGCCCTCCACACACACCTCCAAGAGTCGCCAGGGAGCAGAACTCTTTGCTAGGTTAGGAAGTATGGCCTTGCTGGAAGAAGTCACTAGGGAGCGGGGCAGTAAGGATTCAAAAGCCCAGGCCCAGGTCCAGCTGTCCACCCCCCCCATCACCCCTTCTTCTTCTTTCTTCCTCGTCCCCCAACCTCCCATCAAGACACAGCTCTCAGCTCCTTCTCCAGCAGCATGCCTGCCTACCACCATGCTCCGTCACCATGCTCCCAGCCATGATGATTATAACGGACTAAGTCCCCGAAACTGTGAGCAAGCCTCCAGTTAAATGCTTTCCTATATAAGAGTTGGCTTGATCATGTTTCTTTGCAGCAACTAAACGGTGACTAAGGCGTCATCAAAAGGGGGCCTTTGGCAAAGCAGCATTATGACCTGTCTGTCATCGAGCCACCTATAGAAGAAGAGCAAAGAGAAACGGTCGGACTGAGTGGCTGTGGTGATGGATGGTCACGTGGCACTCCTAAATGAATTATTAATTGACCACCATAATGTGTCCTTCTGTAAGCAAGCAATTAGTCAATTAGGGGTCATCCATGCATTTACTGGGGCACCCAGGGATGGGTCATTCGGCTTAGTAACAGCCCAGAAGCAGCTACTCTCCAAACACGTGCAGTCCCAGAGGAGCACTTGACATTATTTTACCACACACTAATCCACAGTAGTATATGAGACGGCTGTTTCAAAACTGGAGTTTCAGGTTCTTGTTCCAGCTCTTGCCCCAGCCGGCTGGATGGCATGGGGTTAAGTACTTTCTGGACTTTCAAGACAGTGAAACCTCAGCAATGATATTCTAGAGAATTTATGACAGAATTTCAAATCCTGGCTTTCAAAGCCATCCAGGAATCTTACCCAACCCTTTCCTGCCCTCTTGTTGACTAGTTAAGTCTCTGTCTACCAAACTAGCTTTTTGGTTTGATGCTGATCTTCCATGAGAACTGTAAGGACAGGCTTGGCTTCTACCAGGCCTGAGCCTCTGCTGGGGGCAACCTCCCTTTCAGAAGACTTGTTTCTCCAGCCACAACTTAAATCCTCACCTCCTTCAGAATATTTTCCCCTCTGCCCCAACCATCATATTTGGCACTGAATATAATTTATACCATGTGAGTTTACCTGTCCCGTAACGTTGAGGAATGCACCTTTATGAAGTGGGTATTCAATACAACTCATCTCTATGGGGTACTCTACACCTCATCCCGATCCATCTGCTGATCTACTGTTGAGACATCTGCGCTTCATCAAACAATGGAGTCGGGCAGGCGGGCACTCTGAGAAGCATGGGGTTTCCCAGGATGAGGAGGACAACAGTGCGCTCATCAGCGACAACCCCTGCCTGCACTCTGCTTTTCACACGAAGCTACCTGGCACACAGTCTAGGAAAATGTATTCATTTAGATCCTCCACCAACCCTCAAAAGAGGAGGAGAAGGAAGAGGAAAAAGCATATGGTCTAGGATATGGCTATCCTGTTCCAAAGAAGTTAAGGGCTGATGCTAGACCAAAGCCCATGATGGGCATTGCCAATACATTCTGAGAACCGATGTGAGCTGGCACACTGTGTGCCCCACGGGCTATAACTATGCAGGAGGATATGGTATGGCGCCCAATTCAAACAAGGGGAGACATCTGAATCCTTTGCAGCAGACCATTCAACCTTCTCGGGGGTCTCCAGGCAGGGCTGCTGTCAGTGTCACTGTAGACTTGGGTGAGTGGAAATGAAGACCTCGAAAGCATGTTGTAAACTCCAGGGTCTGAGGCTGAGGATTCTCAGCCAGAAGCCACCGCCCCTCGGGAGACGGGTACTTACATTTACGGCCAGTGCTCACACTGGACTCCAGGCTCTTGAGCTTCGTCACCAGCTCCTCTTTGCCAGCTTTAGACTCTAACAAATATCTAAGCAACATGCATGCGTGTTGAGTGGCTCTGAAATGGGAAAACAAATGAGGAGAGTGGTTTACAAACCAAATCAAGGCTGATTCGTGGAGGGAAAGGAGAAACACATCAAAAAGCAAAGAGAAGCGTGGTGCTGAGGAGGAGCTTCTGGAAAGGTTTCTCCGGCTGAGGCTCTTACAAAAGCAGCATTCTGCAACAGGCCTTGCACAGGAGGGCCAAAGGGTAAGCATGCCGTGGAAATGGGACACAAAGGTTAGGGGGGAGAGGACTCAACAGTTATGCGGGGTGCAGCTCCCCAGAGCCCTCTGCTGGCACAGAAAAACGGATGGACTCAACGTGAGAGGATGCACAGAGACATCTTTCAGCTCCACCAAGGTTCACCTTTGCTATGTGCCCCTACATAGAATGAGTTTCAGAGTTCCAAAACGAACATAAATCTGCCACGTAGTTTAAACTGACTAACTGCTTCTGTGACAGGAATCAAACTCAAAAACCAAGTGAAGGGTCCAGTCCCAACATTTAGTTTTTAAAACCTAAGGACCAAATACACTCCCGCATAGTAATGCATTCAGTAAATTGATTAATATCACGTCAGCTATGATGGCAACAACACGGTGATGAATATACTAAATAAATTAGAATCACAGACATCCAAATGCATCTGTAGGCTACTTGATAAAAAGTAGGTGCCGGGTCAGGTGTGGTGGCGCACGCCTTTGTTCCCAGCACTCAGGAGGCAGAGAAAGGCAGATCTCTGTTGAGGGAAGGGCCAGCCTGGTCTACATAGAGAATTCTGGGTTAGCCAGGGCTATATAGTGAGACCCTGTTCAAACAAACAAAAATCAGTAGGTACTGGTCCCGACTGTCTTAGAACTGCAAACTGCATTGGCATCCCTGCACAATTTAAATATTCTCTGTAAAATTGCGGCACAGAGCTGGTGGCTCCTGTTTACAACTCCTGCACCCAGAAGACAAGACAAGGGGGTTATGGTGCAATCTGAGCTACACCATAAGATATTCTCAAAATACATAAATAAATCTTCCCCAGAGTGGTACATTTTCCACAATGAGCTGAGGGTTTTTTGTTTTTTGTTTTTGTTTTTGTTTTTTTAATAAAGTAAAAAAGAGKGAAGGAGGGAGAATAGGAGACAGAATCCACTCTCTGGCCAGAGGCTCACACTGCCGTGTCACAGCCTCCTCTCTCACATTGGTCCGGTGGTGGCTGAAAACAGGGTATTATTTTAGGAACGCTGGTTTGTTTGTTTGCTYATGGTTCTAGAGCTCCTTAAAAGGGTTGGGAAATAAAACTTTGCTGAATATGTATATCCTAAATCAAAGGCAGTGTAGGGTACATTCTGGGCACACTAAAATGAGATGTGTTGACTTTTAATGAACCATGGATAATATTCAACCATTCTGAGAATCTATCAAGTTAAACAGAAAGGCAGCACGGCTAAGTTAAGAGGTGGGCTGGCGCTGGACTCAACAGTGTGGACTTGCATCTTTCGGCTCTGCCACATTAGTTCCTCCTAACCTCCTGGCTCAGTTTCCCTATATGTGGAATTAGAATATTAAAGTATCTCCTCCACGGGGCTACAATGGAGGCTCCTCCAGTGTCACCATTAGGCCTTTTTCTTATTTGTATGTTTGGTTAACATTAGCAGTTGAACACTTAAACACCTGGAAGAGAAGAGAAGAGTTGTTAAATAAAAACTCCTATGTTTCACACACCCCCTCTTTTCTATTAAATGTCATCGAGCAGCATTCAAATTTCTCTTTTAAAAAAAAAATGAAGTAGGATTAGTTTTAAACACTCATTGGTGATTTCAAAAGTACACCACGTACTTTGGAGATATTGTTCAAACACTATGTCCATTGTACAGTTTACAGTTTGCAACGCAGCTTTTTTAACAGTTGATATCCCCAAGGCGCAGACTGGACCAAAATGAAGATAAAGAAGATAAATCTTCCGTGAGTAAGACTTCACCGGCGCTCCAAACTACAGGCGTTCTGTTTCCTTAGGTACAAAAGAAACCCAAAGTTTTTCTGGTAAAGAAATCTCTAGGAAAGATGTTGAGCCGCGGGACTGAGTTTCCCTCTCCTGGGGAAAGTTAGGAGATAAGCACGCATGGGCCGCGGTCACGTCCAGAGACACCGAGGCGGTGGGCACGCGCAGCCCCTCTGGGTCTACAGGGAGGAGGGGCTCCTCGGCGGGGGCTGGCCGCGTCCTCGTGCCCCGATTTCCCGGGCTATTACCTATGGCAAAGAAAAACTGGGTCCCGAAGGGCCGGGGGCGGAGGCGGAGGCTGACGGCACCTGACTCACCTGAAAAGTCGGTCCCGGCCCTGGCTTTGGTTGGCGACTCGGATGAAGGCGTCCATGGCTCCCACCCACGGCCACGCGTTACGCCCGCTCCCTCGTGGGTCCCCTGGAACGTCGCCGGTCCCGGGGGACAGCCGGGATCAGATTAGTCGCCGGGTGGGTGGGACCACGTCTCTCCGCCCACACGGGGGTGGGCACAGGTTCGGAAGCGCCGATTTTTTAGAGTTCCGGTTGGGATCGGAAGTGGTGGTTACTAAGGCGACGCCAAGCCACAAGACCTTGTAAGCGGGGCTGAGGTTCACAAGGTCGGCTCTCGTGGCCTTCTCTCGTCTCGGTTTCCAGGTAGAGGCACTGAGTGGGCCACTCCCCAGCCTCAGGGTTCCAGGTGTCCCTAGGTACCCACGAACCCCATCAGGAATGCTAAATGGTCTTCTCAGGCGGAGAACCCCTAAGTCTTCTTCGGAGACTGTAGGCCTCATCCTTTCTCAATGTCAGGCCTTATGATGCAGGCAACAGAGCTAAGTCAGTTCCTGGGGTGTGTTTCTAGCAGGAGATTGGGGGTGAAATGGGAGAATTTTCTATTATTGTTATTATTATTATTATTATTATTTTGGTTTTTCCAGACAGGGTTTCTCCATGTAGCCCTGGCTGTCCTGGARCTCACTCTGTAGACCAGGCTGGCCTCGAACTCAGAAATCCGCCTGCCTCTGCCTCCCAAGTGCTGGGATTACAGGCGTGCGCCACCACTGYCCGGCTTCTATTAGGATTATTGAAAACCAAATGATTCTGGAGGAAATCCTAAAAGCTCCGCATGAACAAAGTACAGGCAAAGGAGATCACAGTGACATCGCAGTGCTGATGACTGGTTTTGTAGAACTTGAAGATGGAGCCCCACTTATTTATCCTTTCACCGTTGCCCCCCCCCCTTTCCTCCCTCGTTACCCCCCTGTCTTTCTGTTTGCTTCTCTCGTCTCCCATTACTTACCTCCATTCCTTATGATGTTATTCCAGCAATGACTTTGATGGCGAGGGTTGGATTATCCTGCTGAAACACAGCCTCAGAGCGTCACCCTACGTTCTTAGGGGATTCCCCAAAGGGGCTTTTCTAAGGATGGGGTAACACGTGAGTTCCCGTCTTCTCTGAAAGCCTGTCAGCCAGGGCACGTTAGTGACACCTCTAGCCAGCTGAGCTGCGCGCACTGATCCCTTCTGGGACCTGGGCCACATCAACTGTGCAGTGATACACAGGACGTGGTCCTCCCTTGCCTGGCGCTCTTTCCTAATGCTCTATCTCATTACTGGGGACATCAAGGCTCCCTATTGTGGGTCATTAAAAGAATTTAGAAACAGCCTCAGATTGAAGCTGGAGGGCAATTGTACTGTGCATTTGAAAACAACACGGCAGACAAAGTGTAAATCTCAGTAGCTTCCAGGAGCTGTGCTTTTCACAGTGGAGGTGGCCAAGCAGCAGCGTGGTGAGAGGGCGGAGCAGAGCTTCAGAGAGCAGGTGAGAAAGTCCAGAGCCCCGGGCAGGAGCTCTGCGAGCAGCTCCTTGAAAGGAGGTTTATACGCTTGCTCTGCGCGGCCCTGAAACCAGGTCTCCCTCCCGCTTTTCTTTATTCCCCGCACCCTAACACTTGCGGGCCTGAAGTAAAAATACACACCGGACCTGTAGATTCTATGTTTAGCTATTTGAAAATTGTATAACACGTAACAAACGGTGACGTATGTTCTAGTTCCTGGGTTCACACACACTCTCACAGTAACATAGAAAGCCAGGCTGACTTTTAGAATTCTAAGGCTCCTTGAAATATCTACAAACACAGCTGGACTATATAGTAGTGTAGACAGAAATGACTCCCAGCCTTTCCCCACTTCACTCCTGATTTCCTGATCCCCCTACATTGATGAAAGAGGGGAACATGTGGATACTGCAAGCTACATGCAAAATCTGTCCCATATCTCTGCAGACAGCTATGCTGTAGGCAACATTTAGGTCTACCTGTGCTCATGTTAGCATCTGGCTCCTCCTCTAAGAGAAACTGCAGATCCTGGTGTCCTTTGGGCAGTGATTGCCATAGACTCGACTAGAAGAGGGACATAAGGTTTCAGGTAAGGACATCCTCTTGGCTCCATGATTGTGTAATTCTCCTTTCCAGAAGAAAGAGCTGCCGAGAGAATGGGAAGTCCTCCCTAAGAGCCCAGGGGCCCACTTCGTCCTCAAACCCTCCACGCCCCCTCTCCTCCCACCAAGTCCCCACCCCTACTTCCATATCTTTTGGGGTGAAAGGTTGCTTTGTAACATACTAGGTTTAGCCAGAGCCGTTCCTGTGGGCGTGGTTGTATAGCAGTAAGAATCTGTCGAGGACTGGCTAAGCACAAATTGCCCTGCTTGGCTCACCTTGTAGGAAACTCGGTAAGCAGAAGTGTGCAGCAGACCTGTCCGATGACTGAGACAAACACAGGTGCCTTTTTTTTCTACTGAAGTGCAAGACTTACATCACTTGCTTTCAGTGCATTCCTGCATTTTAAACAATGTCGTAGAAATGGAACCATATCGTGTGGTTCGTTTTTTTTTTTTTTTTTCTGATTTCTTTCACTTACCATAATGAACATGAGCTTCATTCATGTTGTACATATCAGTACTTGGTAAAATTTTATCTGGGAACAAGATGATCTGAAGTTGGGTAGAAACCCCTAGCAGACATTTAAATACAACAAGGGGGTGTAGCAACCCCAAGAATAACAATAAGCACAGCAGTCCTCCTCCCACCGGCACCCCTCCCCTTTCATGTCTTTTATTTGTTTTTTTTTCTGTGACGTATAACTAGGGCCACTCCTGTAAGCATTGGTTCGAAGCTATCCCCCCCACCCCTCCCCTACACCCCCACCACAAGTAACTTGCCAGTCTGCCGCTCTGTGGCTACATCTCTAAAGACAATGGCCTCCTCTCTCTCATCAGTGACCTCACCACCACCCTGGGTGAGGGAGGTGGGGCCTCATGAGATGCCCCCTCCATGACTTAAGCTCTAAGGACTATCTTACAGCTGCTGTGAGTTCACAAGTGCCACAGCCCCGCCCTGTTCCTGAGGCGCCCTTTCACGGTGTCCTCCCTCCTGCAGCAGCTGCTCCTCCTATTGTGTCCACTCCATCTTTCAAAATGTTCCCTGAACGCCGGAGAGGCCATGTGGGCGTCCTATTTAGAGCTGAGCATTTAGCAGTCACTGGTTCTCATCGCTCTACCTGCCACAAATCTTTGCATTAACCACAATTCACTGCAAAGAGAAGCTTTTTTTGGTTTGGTTTTGTTTTGTTTTTTTTGGAGCAAGGCTGAGGACAGCGCTAGTCTATGAATATAAATATAAATATTTGGGAGACATTTTGACAACATATGCATTCACAGGGGTAGTGGTTATCTGCTAAGGCCCATGACCCTCCCAGCCAGGGGTCTTCAGTCAGGTCCATGGTTCTCCATCCCACAGAGTAGGCTTCAGATCCAATCAGAAACCAAAAATGATGATCACATGACAATCATGCCATCACCGCACCAGTAAGCAAAGCTCCTGTTGACTAATTCGCTGGCCCTGTGGCATTCCAGGTCCAAAGCTCGGAAAGACCACTGCCGACTCACAACCGCTCATGCTGTCCCTCCCCTACCTATAGCCCTGGCAGCTCCTGAGCTAGTCTCCTTACTTGGTTGGTATTTTTGCAAATACTCCAAAAGTGGACCCCCTCTGCACTGAAGTGTGGAGACTGGTTTCTTTCACTCTGAGTAAGAGTCGGACATTAGTTTATGTCATATGTGGCAACAGTGCCATCCCACCCTGTCACCACACGGGACTTCACTCTGTGTACCCATTTATCCACTGAAGAACATGCCCTCTGCTTCCCACGCTTGGAGGTTGTAAATGGAGTTATAAATATTTACGTGCAGGTTTTTGTGTGAATTTAGTTTTGTTTTTACTTCTGGACTGTTGATATGGTATGCGTCTATGCAGCTGTATAAGGCACTATCAGACCGTTTCCCTGGGCTGCGTACTGTTTTCTATTCTCAACGGCAACCCTCACCCTAACCCTGGCCATCAGCCTGGATGATGGAGAACATGGTGGCGTTTGACCATGGGTGACAGAAAGCTGCTACAGCGCACAGTAGTGGTGTTTGCGAAGTGATGCCGGATTGTTTTGTTTCGTTCCGTGTTCCTGTAAATGTTCCTAAGCTTTGTTCTGGGATGAAGTTTAGTTACACAAAGGCACTTTGTGGTCTTCTGTGCTTTAACACATTGCGGGAGTGACTCAGTGCAACATAACAATCTTGGGCTTATTTCCCCACTATCAAGTCTAGATCCTTCTAAATGCTCTACCCACTGTTTGACTTGAGATTGTCCAGTCTGGCTAGTTAAAGGAACTACATTACTCTTTGCTCTGGGTGAGCCCAGCTACTGTCCTCACTAATGCCCTCAAGTGGTCCTTGTCCCAACACCAACCTCATCTCGCATGCATTGGGAGCATCACATATCTACTCAAGCATGTAGGGAAAGACCACGATGGCAGCTGGATACTTACAGGGTTTGCATAGACTATGGCCATGATATAAGACCATACTGCCCTGAGTTCAGCATATTAAAATGCCTCTGAATGTCCTCATTAAATGTCTTTTAAAACTATGACAGTGGCTGGAGAGATGGCTCAGTGGGCAAAGACACCTGTCATCAAGCCAGTGACTTGAGTTAAATTTCTAGGACTTACATGGTGGGAGGAGAGAACCAGCTCCCTAAGGTGTCCTCTGAACCCCACAATGCACCACAGCACACACAGATAAATAGAAAAATGTAATTAAAATGATGACATTTGAAATCCCTTTGCTGCATGTAATTTTAAAAATCCACGCTAGCTCCGGGCTAGACTCTAGAATCAGTAGCTGCCTGTTCCTCCTTGCCCAATGCTGAAAATGGCCGTCGGGCCCTGGTTTCCTCAGCTGGCTTGCTAAACAACCCAAACCCGTCCTTCCAGAGAATGCCTGGTGCTACCACTCTCATTCCACAGACTGACCGCCCCAGATACACCGACCACCAATGACCACTCCGTGGTTTCGCCCTCTCTCTTGCCCACCTAAATCATCACAACGGAAAACACCAGACAGCCTTAATATTCAATACCAGCCAGATTTGTATCGGTAAATCTCCAACCCCAATAAACCTGTGCAAAGAACACACAACTCGGTTATAATATTTATAAGCTGCACGCCTACACGGGGCAGATATACCGCTACCCGGCTCTGTGCCCCAGCTATGCGATCCCTTGCTACTCCTGGCTCCTCCAGGCCACGTGGTTCTGCTCCGTCCTCCACCACCTCTTCTCCATCTTCCTTTCTCTCCGTCCCTCCGTCTCTGTCCTCTCTTCTTCCTCCTTCCTCTCTCTCTTCTAAAACCTCCAGCCCCATCTTTCCCTTCCACTGCCCAATCACAGGCTCTAGTCTTCATTTGACCAGTTACAGTGAGGAGAAGGTTCCCATGCAATCATCTGAGTATGCGATCTGCTCCTCTTCTCGTTGGGGGATTAGGGGGCAGGATTAGCACCAAGGAAATCCACAACATCCCTTTTACAAAGAATTGTACACAACTTTGCAGTGTCTGAAGTAGACTATTTGTCCCCTTCCTGTGGGCTCGCACTTTATAAAGATGTGTAGAGGGAGCTGCTAAGTTATAAACACTTTGGAAATATCTAATTGTTCTGCTCTTGTAGGCCTTGTAGTTAGGATTATTTCCGTGTCCCGGACATTTCTGTAGACTCTTGTAGAGGAAGCGGGGCAGGGCCCACCACACCATTGAGATTGACGAAGGATCAGGTTGTCCCACAAAAATTGGACATGCTGAGCATCTGATTGGGCCCGAGAGAAGAGAAACCTGGAGATTCAATGCTTGAACAGAGCCATTTGCCAAGGCAGAGAACCAGGGAAAGATATCAGCTGTAAGTGGATTCCATTTGGAACAGAAGACAGTTACTTGTCCTATCAGGAAGTGAAGAAAGATAGCAAAACATCAATTCTCTGTCACCAATCCCATCTTCTCGAGTTAGCCTGGGAGTTACCTGCCCTTCTGGTCCCCTTATGGCCGTGAAGACCATCCCAGGGCTGTGGTAGCAATCATGGTATGTAAGGAAGCCCAGCCTGAGGCAGAAGGGCCCCATAGGGTACTGCGCTAGAGAAGTCTAGCTTCTTGTTGACCTTTTTCTCAAAGTCTCTTTGTTTGCTTTGCTTCTCAGCTTTGAGCTCCCAGAAGTTCTCGGAGCCAACTGCTGCAATGTCATCTTTTAAAGGAAGTCAGGCTCAGAAGCCAAGGCTGTCTGTGTTTTCCAAGGGACCACTGGAGATTCCATCTCCAACTGAGGCAGACTGGCCTAAGGATGACGAAAAGGACTTCGTCTTCAAGGATGTGGATCAGGAACTAGATTCTCTTCCTCAGCCTTACCGAATGATCAACAAGCTGGTGAACCATCTGTTTGACCGGTCATGGGAAATTATTGAAGAGAGAGAATCTTTAAGGGAAGTTGAGAAGCACTGGACCGTGACCACCACCTACCCTCCGTCTGCAGAAATCCGGGTGTGAACAAGAGGGCCTGTTTGTTTGTTTTGTTTTTTTTTACTTATATGTTAATGAAAATGCCTGATTCAGGGAAGGAAGAAATTCCTCTCCATCAGAAATACAGGCGCATTTTTGAGAGACAGTAGGCACGCTGCCGTCTCCTGTGGGAAACGGAGCGTGTGGTTAACTGACGATTACACAAAGGCCCTTTATGTCATGGTATTGACACTGAAAATTTTCATTAATGTATTAGGTCCCCTCCACGTGTAGCAATGAGAACTGACAGCAATTCAGCCGTTGTTCTTCCCACAGGACACTAGGTTGGGTAAAGCACAGGATGTGTGGTTGTGTTCATGCTCAGAACATATACCTAGTCTTACTTCTGTTTCTCTGATTACTTTCCCCCAAAGTGAAGTGCTCCGGGTGAACATTTTCAACAGGCACATGTTTGGCAATGATATGCCTAGGAAGATCTCTGCTCCTCTCAAAAAAAAAAAAAAAAAAAAAAAAAAACAGCTCAGATTGCTTGACAGCACTGACAGATGAAAATAATCTTTGTCTTTCTTTGTGCATGTTTTGCCAGCTCGACAAAATGCCTGGTGGTATGGCTGTTTCACAAGACTATCTGTTTATTGGAGGACCCAAAGGATTCTCGATCTATAATCTGCACAATTACAAAAAAATGTATGTTTTGGAGAAGTTTAAGGCTGATGTTATTTCCATCTGGGCCACAGATTTGGGGAATGACGTACTCATTGTTCCTGTGGATGAAATGGGTATTTGTTCTTCTTTGTTTTCAGATTAATTTATAGGAACCTATAGACTGGTATTCAGTTTAATCTCTTTTGCAAGTATAAGTGAAGTCAGGTGTGGTGGGCTCTCTCTGCTCATGTAGTCATAAGTATGATCTACGCGCAAGCAGGACGTGCCAGGCCTAGTCTAACATTTCGCATGTGCCAACCCATTTGGTTCTTCCCTGCCCAAGGGAAGCACAGTTGATTATCATCCTGTTTGGAAGAGACGTCTTGAGGTATAGAGGTTAAATCATTTCCTTGAGGTAAATAGCAATCAGTATGGCACAAGGTCATTTCAAACCAGGCAGGATAGCTCATCTCCCCTCCCTGTCTCCGGAGCCCTGCTACCCAGCTGATGTCACGCCACCTGCCTGAGTGCATTGAAATACCTGCGCGCATGGTGAAAAAGTCAAAACCAACGGAGGGTAAGGGGAAAGGAGGAGGAGGGGTACCACTTTTTTCATCTAAGAGAGAAAATGTGAAGGTCTGAGCCGGGCAGGGTAAAATAAAAAACGTGTACTRTAGTGGTGCAAGATAAGAATTTAGCTGAAGTGAGATGGAAGATACAAGGGAATTTTTGGTTCTGTTTTTGCACTTTCCCTCTTAGTGTTCAAAACAAAAAGCTTTTCAGAGAGCTGGCAGGATTGCCTAGTGGGCGGAGTGGCTTGCTTCCATGCTTTAGTTCTGTCCCAGGACTCACGTGGTGGGGGAGGGGAAGCGACTCCTGCAGATTGTCTTCTGACCGCCACACGCATGTGTGGCATGAGTGCCCCCTCTAAAAATAAACAAGTTGTAGTAAAGCATTTAAATCTCTTTTGATGTAAAGGGGAATACTATAGATAGAGCAAGCAGCAGCTCACATACGTGACCAGCACTCGCAAGGCAGAGGCAAGGGTCAGAACTGCAAGGCCATCCTGAGTTATGTGAGAGCTGCCTCAATTACCCCTTCTACCAAGACGACTGAAGGATTTAAAACATACCCTTCAGTGAGGAAGGCGTGCCAGGTGGTGTAGGCAGTGGCGAGTGCTGCCTGCATTAGACACCCGCATGGATGACCTTGTCATCCCGTGATAGCAGTGAAGGGGAAGGTGCTCAGGCCGTGCGAGTTGAAGTCCATTTGCGCGCCCACAGATCTGAGGGGCCTGGAGATCTATGGAGGATGTGGTGGGACTTTGGGGTAGAGAACAAGCCATATTCATTATGACCTGTTCTGTAAGTAGTGTCGTGTCTCTGTCACCTTCTGTGGGTGGATTTGAATGTAGACTGCCTTGGTGTCCTTTGTACAGTCAGTGTCATGGAATAACTGTCCCATGGATTAGATGGATTAATAGATTAGATTAGATTAGATTATTAAGATAGATTAGAATTATACCCACAGTAAGCCAAATGTCTTTATGTGGTCTGTCTATATCATGGGTACAAAGGCAGGTTATGAGTGACTGGGAGGTTCCTCAAGAAATGTAAGAAGTCACAGCAGGTGACAAATCACATCCGGAATTCAGCAGAATTACCCACACGAGGAGCCTCATGGGGTAAGGCACACTGAAAGCAGAGGGAGGAGCCTTTCTCTCAAAGGAGCCTTGAACCCAGCACATCCACAGCAAACAGTGCGCCTGTGGGAAGAAGTGTGGGATGGGGGCAGAGCCGGGGCTGGAGCGGAGGACGGACCGCTTGGCTGCTGTGCTTACAGGAGACTGCCAGAAAAGTCACACTGGCTGAGTAGGGGGGCACTGGGAAGAGGACCAGACTGAATATTTCAAAGTGAGGTGGAGGAAGCCTGGGAGAGCAGGGGCAGCATAGGTCATAGGGCAGGACAGGAAGTTTAGAGTCCGATGCCGCGCCCAGCGCTTCCCGGCTCTCACAGTCTCCTATTTCTCTGTTTCAGGTATTGTTAGACTGTTTTACTTGTGTAAGGACAGTCTTTATCTCATCAAAGCCATCAACGAAATGGTGAGTTCCCCTCCTTTCCCCAGTAGCTGGAGAACATCAAGAGGGCACAGAGCACACTCCTGATACACAGCTCGTACCCAGGCTGTATGAAGCCGCCGAGAATGAAAACTTTACCAAAAACAAGCAGGGCTGGGATGGCTGGGGGAGGTGGGGGAAGGTGCTGCAAAGCCCGATGACCTGAGTTCATTTCCCTGTGATCGCGATCTCCACACTCACACTGTCACACACACACACACACACACGCACACGCACACGCACACACACACACACTTTTAAAATTACTTCAAATGACACTCTGCTGAGCAATGGTGGTGCACGCCTTTAATCCCAGCACTTGGGAGGCAGAGGCAGGTGGATTTCTGAGTTCGAGGCCAGCCTGGTCTACAGAGTGAGTTCCA
>BDUI01006274.1:39031-49051 GCA_002335545.1 Apodemus speciosus
CAACAGGAATTGAGCTGGGCGGTGGTGATGCACGCCTGTAATCCCAGCACTTGGGAGGCAGAGGCAGGCGGATCTCTGAGTTCGAGGCCAGCCTGGTCTACAGAGTGAGTTCCAGGACAGCCAGGGCTACACAGAGAAACCCTGTCTCGAAAAACCACAAAAAAACAAAAACAAAAACAAAAAAACAGGAATTGATGTGTGTGTGTGTGTGTGTGTGAGTGACAGTGTGAGTGTGTGCGGTGGTGGTCACTGCATACATGTGGTGCTCCGAGGACCACTTTCAGGAGTTGTTCTTTCACCATAGGATTCAGAAAGGACTATACGTCTCAGTATTTTTTTGAATTAATGAGTTCCCAAAACTGTAGTAATTGCAGGTTTTCACTTGCAGTTTGTCTTATAAAAATACTTTCAGTGGAGCAGGGCATCGTGGTCTACAGGGTAACCCCAGCACTGCGGAGACTGAAGCAGGGGCAGCTTCATCAGCACAAGCCAGAATGTGATAACAAAATGTCCCATTTTCTTCAACAAATAAGTGTCAGGCAGGGAAACAAGAGGGGAGCTAGTATAAATTAGGAGACTCAGCCAGGCATAGTGTGTACCCCTTTAATTTTAGGACTTGGGAGGCAGAGGCAAGTGGATCTCTGAGTTTGAGGCCAGCCTGGTTTCCATAGTGAGTTCCAGGAAGGCCAGACTATGAAGAGATACCCTGTTTGAACTAGTTAATTAAGTTAATATTTAAGAAATAAGTGGAATTGTGTATGTGTGTGTGTTCATGTGTGTGTGTGTGTGTGTGTGTGTGTGTGTGTGTGTGTGTGTGTGTGTGTGTAGATGGGTATGTATCTGTGTGGAGGCCAGAGGACGACTTTTGGTGTCTTCCTCAATCACTCTCTACTTGTGCTTTGGTACAGGATCTCTCTGCATGTAGCTCGCCGATCTGACTAGACTAGCTGTGGACGCAAGCTCAGGGTCTTCCGTTCTCCACCTCCCCAGCACTAGGATTGCGGGCACATGCTGCTATGCTCAGCTTATCACCACCCTCCCCCACCCCCACCTCACCTCCACCAGCACCCCTACCACCACCATTACATTTATGCTCTCACAATTTACATAAATGCTAGCAATCCAAACTCAGGTCCTCGGGCTGGCGTGGCAAGCGCTTTGACAGCTAAACCATCTTTTCAGACCCTTAGACTCGGGGTTGGGGGGTGCTTGTTTTTGATTTTTAAGATAGGGTATGGTGGTTTGAATGTGTGCAGCCCTCCCAGAGTCGTGTATGAATGCTTGGTCCATAGTGGCACAATTAGGAGATGTGACTTTGTTGGCATAGGTGTGTCACTGTGGGGGAGAGTCTTGAGTTTCCTATGTTCAAGCTACACACAGTTTCCTTCTGATGCCTGTGGATTGAGACGTAGAACTCCTGGCTCCTCCAGCACCTTGCTTGCCTGCATGTTACCATGTTTCCTGCTGTGATGATAATGGACTAATCCTCTGAAACTGTAAGCCAGCCCCAGTTAAATGTTACCCTTTATAAGAGTTGCCGGTCATGGTTTCTCTGCACAGCAGTGAAACCCTAAGACACAGGGTCTCCCTTTGCTGCCCTGCCTGTCATAGCTGCCTGGCTTGGCACTCACTATGTAAATCTGGCCAGCCTTGAACTTGTAGAGCTCTGCCTGCCTCTGCCTTCAAATGCTGGGGTTAAAGATGTGTACCACCAAGTCTGATGGGCTTTGTTTTGATTGTAATCTGAACCAGTTGTGACAGACATTAATATCCTCTAGGAGGCAACTGAGGAAACTGAAAACAGACTATTAGCTATTGTTTAGGAATTAATCATTTGAGCTTAACTAAATATTAGCAACTTATTGGGTTTGGGAGGTAAACACAACTAAAACTGTGATGCCACAATGCAACAGTATGACAACACAAGGGAACTTGTCACTAAGGAGCTGTGATGTCACAGTAATGTCACAGTGCAGCATCGGTGGCACAGTGGAGGTTTGTAGACTCACATGCAGTATTGTTACAGTGCAGCATAGTGATGTCAGAATGTGTCATTATGATCTTAAAGCGCGGTAACAGTGATGTCACATGATGCACTGTGATGGCGTAAAGAAGCATTTGATGGCACAATTGCAAATTGTCCAGGGCAATGCTGTGACAGCACAATCAAGCAGTATGATGTCATTTTGAGGCAATATTTGTCACATTAGAGTTTATGATGTCACAGTACAGCATTGTGATGACAAAATTGRACATTGTAATGGCACAATGCAGAATTATGATGCTGAAATGCAAAAGTGTGTGTCACAGTGGACCATTATGAGAGCACACAGCAGTACTGATGTCATGCCATGAAGCATTATGATGCCACAGTCTAGCATTCTGAAGACACAATGTAGCACTGCAGTGTCACAATGAAACATTCTGATGACACAATCAAGCACTGTCTTGTCACAGTACAGCATTGTGGTGGCACAGTGCAGTATTATGATGGCACAATGCTTTGTGACATCGTGAGCAGCATTAAGATTTTAGGATGGAAAATTGTGATGTCACAGTGCAGCACTGTGACAGCACAGCTGAGCATCTCCATGTCACAGTGAAGCTATGCTGTGGCACGACGGAGCATCATGATGGCCACATCGAAGACTTATTATGCCACTTTGTTTTTTGTGTGTTTGAAAATCTATGTGGCCGGGCAGTTGTGGTGCAAGCCTTTAATCCCAGCACTTGGGAGGCACAGGCAGGCAGATTTTTGAGTTCGAGGCCAGCCTGGTCTACAGAGTGAGTTTCAGGACAGCCAGGGCTACACAGAGAAACCCTGTCTCGAAAGAAAGAAAGAAAGAAAGAAAGAAAGAAAGAAAGAAAGAAAGAAAGAAAGAAAGAAAGAAAGGAAAAGAAAAGAAAAAAGGAAAGAAAAGGAAAGAAAGAGAGAGAGAGAGAAAGGGAAGGAAGGGAAGGAAGGGAAGGGAAGGGAAGGGAAGGGAATGGAAGGAAGGAAGGAAGGAAGAAAATCTCTGTAGTAAGTTGATATTAAGATATATAAATAAAAATTGTTTGCTCTTTAAATAAGTTAGGGACTGTCTTAGCTAGGGTTTTACTGATGTGAACAGACACCATGACCAAGTCAATTCTTTTTTATTATTATTATTATATGTAAGTACACTGTAGCTGTCTTCAGACACCAGACGAGGGTGTCAGATCTCATTATGGATGTTTGTGAGCCACCATGTGGGTGCTGGGATTTGAACTCAGGACCTCTGGAAGAGCAGTTGGTGCTCTTAACCACTGAGCCATCTCTCCAGCTCTCCAAGTCAACTCTTATTAGGACAACATTTAATTGGGGCTGGCTTACAGGTTCAGAGGGTCAGTCCATTATCATCAAGGCGGGAACATGGCAGCATCCATGCAGGAGGAGCTGAGAGTTCTACATCTTCATCTGAAGATTGCTAACAGGGGCCCCGAGTGAGCGGGGATGGGAGTGATCGGGGCTGGAGCAAGAGGGAGAAGGGAAGTGGTGGTGGTGGGGAAATGAAGGCTGYTAACAGAATACCGACTTCCAGGAAGTTAGGGTGATGGTCTTAAAGTCCATACCCTCAGTGCCACACCTACTCCAACAGGGCCACACCTTCTAATAGTGCCACTCCCTGAGCTGAGCATATACAAACCATCACAGGGTCTCACCGACATGACTAGTCAACCACCGTATTTTGTTAGTGGTTCTCCAGCTCCTTCAGGTTAGCACGCCCACCCGCAGCCTTTCTCTGCTGGCCCCCAGTTGGAAAAGCTTCTATTCCAGGGTTCTGTCCCAGCTCTGCTACAGTCCAGACAGCACCAGTTTTCACTGCCGTGTAGAACCTACTTCGACTCAGCTGAATATGAGTACAGCCTTGACTTTACGGTTTGCATGCCAGGTCTGACGGCACTTCCGTGACCTTCGAGGAAGCGCCGCTTCTTGTCCCATCCCTGGACAAAGCTGGGGATATGGACTGATGTGCGGTACCTTGCCATCACAGGCTTCGGGAAGACAGACCCCTGTCCTGGTGTGAGCCCAAGAGCCCTGCCCTATGCCCCTTCCCTTAGCAGGCAGCCCTCACTGTTGGCTCCTCTTCTTTCCAGGATGATACCAGCAAGCAAAGCACCTGCGTAAAGATGGAGGTCTCGCAGAATGGGGACTATGCGGCTTTCCTGTTCCAAGGCAAGGTCGCCCCAAAGCTGGGGGGTGTTTGGATGTGTGTCTCGTCCACACTTTCACTGTAGACCTTCAATCTAGAAATAGCATTAGATCTAGACATGTGCGGTGGTACACACCTGTACACACCTGTAACCCCAGCTCCAGGGAGACGCAGCCACAAGGGTCCTGGGTGTGAGGACACAGTGAGACCCTGTCTCAAACCCCAAAACCAACAAAAGAATAACTTTCTATTTAAAGAATAGCAAGGGCTGGAGGGACAGCTCCTGAGTGAAGAGCTCTGACTGCCCTTCCCAGAGGGCCAGGTTTTGATCCCAGCACCTCCATGGCAGCTCACAACTGTCTGTGACTGCAGTTCCAGGGGACCCAACAACCTCTCCTGGGCAGAGTATGCAGGTGGTTTACAGACATGCGCAGAGGCAAACAGCCACACACAGGAAATAAGTACATCTTTAAAAAAGACAGAAGGGGGCGAAGCCTGTACATAACTCCTCTGGGCTCTTCACTAACACCTACATTTAACCCGAGGGTGTGTGTGTGTGTGTGTGTGTGTGTGTGTGTGTGTGTGTGTGTGTGTGTGTAGACAAAACCAGGAATAGTGATACTGCCCCTGTTGGCGGGATTTCCCATCACTTCTTTGCTATTTTTCTGTTTTCTGTTTTTGTTTTTGTTTTGTTTTTTCTCCTCTTTAGGCAAGGATACAGTATCACAGTGAGTCATATGTCACTCTAGTGTACTTCTGTGACAACTTCCTTTTTTCTTCTTTTTGTTTTGTTTTCAGTTTTTTGGGTTTTTTGTTTTTGTTTGTTTGTTTGTGTGTTTGTTTGAGACAGGGTTTCTCTGTGTAGCCCTGGCTGTCCTGGAACTCACTCTGTAGACCAGGCTGGCCTTGAGCTCAGAAATCCTCCGGCCTCTGCCTCCCAAGTGCTGGGATTAAAGGCATGCACCACCATTACCTGGCCTGTGACAATTTCTTGATTGTTAGTCTTCATTACTTTGACTTTTTTCCCCCAAGGAGAACCAACCCAATAGCCCATGGAATGTTCTTCACTTCAGTTTGTCTGCTTTTTTTCTCCCGGTTCACCCGAGGCCGAGGATTTAGGGGAGCTAGCACGGGGCCAGACACTGTCTCAAGAATTGTGTGGTCCCAGGTTGACTCAATTTTTCTGTTATTAGCTTAGATCACAGGTTCCTCCAGGCTGGCTCCAAAATCCTGTGCTCAAGCAATCCTCCTGCCTCAGACTCCAGAGTAGTTGTCACTCCAGGTCTACACTACCATACCTAGCTTAATTTTTCCCTTTTAATTCTCTATAAGGAGCAAGTCACTAAGTCCAGACAACAAGGGAGGCAACTCAGGTGTCTCCCAGAGGCAGGAGAATCAAAGATTTTCTAGACATGTGTTAAACTACTATTGTATTTACTAGATGTTTTGGGGGAGCTGCTTTGAGAAGATACAGGTACCTTAGTTCTCCTTAAAGTTTATGTGCCAATCTTAGCACGTGTTTCCTCATCTGGCTACAGTTACGCCCATGTCAACAAAGCATGCTCTATTTAAATGTTTGGTAGTTTGATTTCCAACTTTTACACATTTAGACATATAAACATGTTATACAATCCTGGAGCTGTACTGTTTTCCTCAAAGGACCCCCACATACTAAATGTCTGTGGAAGCTAGAGATTTTATAGTGCTTTTTGTATCAAAGAACATGTCAGGGACTGGAGCCATGGCTCAGCAGTTAGAAGCACTGGCTGCTCTTCCCCAGGACCCAGGGGTTATTCCCAGCATTGATATGGCAGCTAGAAACCATGGAAACCACATGCAACTCTAGTCCCAAGGGAACTGACACCATCTTCTGGTCCCTGCAGGCACCACGCACATATGTATCATACAAACATACATGTAGGCAAAACATTCATGCATTCATGTTCTCAGGCCGTCATAACAAAGAACCACAACATGGGTAGCTTCAAATGATGGCATTTGTCCTCTCGTAGTTCTGGACGAGATGTGTGAAATGGGGGCATCCAGACGACTGTGTTTAGTGGAACACTGAGGCAGGGTCCCATTCCGTGGGAGAGCAATCTTTCCCACCTGGGCCAGTATTCAGACCAGGAGCTCAGCCTGGTCTTGTGATGAAAGGAGGTTCCATGGCCTCGCGTAGATCATCATCTCAAATGTTGGTCAGAGAACTCTTTGGGGTCTGTCCCCATTCCAACTCTCCCTTTGCCCTGAGCCTCTCTTCCTTTGCTTATGAGTGCCAGCTTCCTCCCCTAGGTGGCAATGTCAACTCTAGGGCGGAATGTCTGTAGAACTGACATTTGCAACATAGAAAACATGGGACTTGGCAAAGATGACAGTTTGATTAAAAACTGAGCTGTGCCATGTTGTAGGAGAAGCCCCTGACTGCATTAGAGAGCAGTGGCTTGAGGGCTCAAGCCTCCATGCAAATATCGCTTGGTCCTGAGGGCTTACACTGGCCATCGCTTCAGTTTGCGCAAGCCCCCTTCCACAGGCACTGAGTGCAGAAGGTCTGCGTCGGGTCTCCAGGCCAGCGCTTCTGAGGAGACAGAGTCTCCAGCTGAACCTTGCCACAGCGCTCCGTTGCCCAATTGTTTGTTTGGTTTCCCAACGCAGGAGCTGGGGATGTCTGGCTGGAAGTGTATAAGTTGCCCAAGGAGATTTGGCTAAAGGAAGTGGAGCACCCCCAATCAGCTCTAAACCAAAAGAAAAAACCCAAACAGCTGCAACTGGTAGGAAACATCTTTTTAATCAATATTTTCTCTCTACACTAGATTCGCCCAAATCTAGCCTAAATTCTCCATAGAACTAGCAAGGCCACTGGGGTTGACAAACAGGGACAGGGACAGTGAGCAGTCTCCAAAATTGATTCACTTTCGATAAAATATTAGTAAGGAGAGATGTCTTGAGTAACCAGAGGTCCTGTGTGTCTTGTTGACTTGGACTTCTGTCCCTGAGACTGCACCCAGACGTTTCTCGTGGGAGGGAGTGTCTTTTATCCTGTGTCCTGCCTCATGTATACCTTTCCCCACTCCTGGTCGGAAGCAATCCCTGAATGTTTGGGGTTCTAGTGTGTTTACCAGCGTGTCGCCTTTGATTTTCTTAGTAGGAGCAACTTAACTCTTTCAGTTGGCTTGGAATCTAATTTCTCAGTAAAGATGAAAGCTTAGTTTACTTAAGAATATAATATAAATATGCGTGCATTMGTTTTCTATTTAGAAATCAACTATTATTATTTGAGCACCGCATTTAAAACATATTGTGTTAGGTTGGGTGGTGATGGCGCACACTCAGGCAGAGGCAGGCGGATGCCAGTGAGACTGAGGCCAGTCTGGACTGCAAAGTGAACTGCGGGACAGCCAGGGCTACACAGAGTAACCTTGTCTCAAGAAACCAAATAAAAACAAGAATAACAAAACACAACATACTGTGTTTAGCCCAGCCTGAGCTAGGCAGCACACACTAGCCTCGGCTAAGGTAGCACACACATTAGGCTAACCCGAGCTAGCACACACTAGCCTAGCCTGAGCTAGGCAGCACAAACTAGTCTAGTCTGAGCTAGGCAGTCTACACTAGCCTAGGCTGGACTAGCACACAGAGACAAACACACGTCAGGTCTGACAACACAAAATCCACGGTCTTGTTAATATGGGGGACAAAGGCTGAGATGCTCCTGTGCTGAGCCCCCCATAGGGTCTCCTCAGAAGGAGGAGATTTAATAAAATAATCAGAGTGCCGAGCCTCCTCTTAGACACTGGTGGAATTTGCCGGTCACACATTCTTTCTGGCCCTTCGTACATGCGGCTTCCGTTTTTTACCAACCCTGATATGTGTGTACACACATGCACGCACGCATGCATGCACACACGCACGCACACACACATACGCATGCACAGATTGGTTTTTTTGTTTTTGTTTTGTTTTGTTTTTTGTTTTTTGTTTTTTAAAAATTTGAGGCAGAGTTATGTAACATGGCCTACAAACTTGAATTTGAAGCCATTCTTAAGTGCTGGGATGTGTCTATTTATTTATTTATTTATTTATTTATTTATTATCGGTTTTGAGACAGGGTTTCTCTGTGTAGCCCTGGCTGGCCTAGAACTTGCTCTATAGACCACCCTGGCCTTGAACTCAGATCTGTCTGCTCTGCCTCCCAATTGCTGGGCTAAGAGCCAGCTGCACCACTGCCCGGCCTTGCACTTGTCTTTCAAACACTGAGGATCAACCAGCAGCAGTGGTGGGTCTTTACTGTAAGTTTTATCCAGAGTTACTTAACTGCAGATTGTTAGCATCATCACCATGCTTTCCCAATTAGAAACACTCCCTTCAGGACTGCAGCACAGGCTGCCGGGCATAGCGGCACACACTTAATTCCAGCACTTAGGAGAGAGGAAGGCAGATCTCTGTGAGTTCAGTGTCAGCCTGGACCACATACTGAGTTCCAGGACAGCCAGAACTATATAGAGGAATACTGTCCAGAAAAACAAACAAACAAATAAACAACAACAACACCCTCCACCACAGCACAGTGCATCTAGCTGCAGGCATGTCATATGGTGCTCTCCCTCTCTATGTGCTTATATCAAAAAGAAAAGGAAGGCCTGGAGGCTGCTCTGTGGGTAAAGGCGCACGAGCTGGACAACATGAGCTTTGACCCTGAGACCCACATGACAGGAGAGAACTGGCTCCCATAAGTTGTCCTCGACTTCAGCAAGCAAACCAGGTGCACACAAGGCTCCCTCTCACAAAGAAATAAAGTAAACTAATCATTACATTATTTAAATATTAAATTTTAATATATTAAAATAAAAATATAATAAAAAAGAAAGGAACTACTCATTTCGGCTTTCTTCAGTGTTGGTTTTCGCGTGGTCCCTAATGATCCACTTACCTTACACCATAATTAAACGCCTCATCTTTCTCCAGCTCGTTTAAGGTCCCGAAGAATGGGCATGTTCTGAAACCCTGAGGCTAGGTGAAACCCTGAGACAACAACTGCCCAGATGTCGGTTCTCCGTGTGTACTCTGTGAATTCAGTTCTTAGAAAAGGAAATGGGTCAGGAAGAGAAAGAATATCTCGGAAGATATCAGGGAGTCAGGAACACGGATCAGATCCACTGTGAATTAATTTTCCTTTTCTTTCCCCTCCTCAGAACACTCCTGACCCTGTTGTTGCAGAAAGCATAGAAACGGTAAGAAACTTTAAAGACAGTCTCCAGGGAGAGACTTCAGGTACATTTGAAAGGTTTGTAAGTGAAAAGTTTATTAGCTATCAAGTACCCTGGTAAAAAAATGTTCTGCTGCCCACCTGCCCCCCGCCCCACCCCCACATTCCCAGCTTCTCTGTTGTCTTTTAAATATTTATTTATTTATTTAATGTATATAAGTACACTGTAGCTGTCTTCAGACACACCAGAAGAGGGCATCGGATCCCATTACAGATGGTTGTGAACCACCATGTGGTTGCTGGGAATTGAACTCAGGATCTCTGGGAGAGCAGTCAGTGCTCTTAACCGCTGAGCCATCTCTCCAGCTCTTCTCTGTGTCTTAATCGTGTATCTTACAGCCATTGGAAACAGCCTCTAATCATGTGTCCTGAGGCAGGTTTCTCTCAGGATAGGGAGCTTAAATTCCAGCCCCATCACTTACAAAGCCCCTCCCCCAAGGCAGGGGCAGGGGCCCTAGTGATGTAGTTACATCATCTTTTATTTTTTTTTTTTTTGGTTTTTTCGAGACAGGGTTTCTCTGTGTAGCTCTGGCTGTCCTGGAACTCACTCTGTAGACCAGGCTGGCCTCGAACTCAGAAATC
>BDUI01006274.1:51501-63054 GCA_002335545.1 Apodemus speciosus
TCACTCTGTAGACCAGGCTGGCCTCGAACTCAGAAATCCGCCTGCCTCTGCCTCCCAAGTGCTGGGATTAAAGGCGTGCACCACCACGCCCAGCTTACATCATCTTTTATTTTTGTAAAGTTTGCAAAATTAGTATTGTTCAGTCACCATCCCACGAGACTCTCATTTTCCTGTGCTGCAATTTCCCTCATGTTGAACGGTGTTAGAATGACCACGGCATTTTGTGTTCGAAACTTTATGGGTATTTGATTTTTGAGGCAGGGTGTCCGTGTAGCCCACAGTGACCTCGAGCTAGCTGGCTTCCACTGCTTCCCCAGTGCTAGGATTCCGGACTCTCACTCTATGCCCYGATTTCCCTAAAGAGGGCCCCGCCCACTCTGTAGCAGTGCGGCCCACCAGGACAGGTGAACTTCGCAGTTCCTTTTCATCTTGGAATGCTTGGCAGGGCAGAGCAGACCTCCTGTCCTGGGGAGCTGGGGTAAACCCGAGGAGCCGTAGACATCTGAAATGGGGTCTCTTGCTAGAGACCTTTTGTTTGAAGCTGCACAAGTAACACTTGGCAGCACCACTCTGGGAAGTCAGCCAACAGCATGAGACAAATGTTCACACAGCACTCGAGAGCTCAGCCCAGGAAGGCCGAGAGTTCGGGGTCAGTCTCCCATACAGAGCCAGTGTGACACGGCCAGCCTGAACAACATAAAAATTCTTTCTCACAGAAGAAGAGACTTCCTTCTAGACTTAAGTAATGGGGGAGTCTCCTCCACACAGAAGTGTGCAAGGACGGTAAGTCAAAAAGATGACAAGATGCCAGGCATGGTGACCCACGACCTTAAACCCAACACAGCAGAGGCAGGAGGGTTTCTGCAAGTTCTGCTCTATATAGTTCCAGGACAGCCAGAGCTATAAAGCAAGACCCTGTCCAAAAAGAAAAAAAAAGTGTCCACCACATTGGTTCATAGGTAACACACTGATTTTTGTGTGTTGCTTAGGATGAAGGCACAGAATTTAAAGAGCTACTCTCAGAAAGAAACAGGAGAGGGGCGGAGAGATGGCCTAGAGATTAAGAACATCTGCTGCTCCTAGAGAGCCTGACTTTGGTTCTTAAAACCAACATCAGGAGATTCACAACTGCCTGTAACTCCAGCTCCAGGGATGTGATGGTCTCTTGGACTGTCCAGACACATACACTTATGTGCATAGCCCCTCCCCCAACACAAATTCACAATTTCAAAGATTAATCTAACGAAAGGGAGAGACTCTTAGAGTCATGTGTGCAGGTGCAGAACTGACACGTCTGAATGAGAACCTGAGTTCCTCCTCTCCGTCCCGCTGTCTGTGAGCCCCTCTCCCCTCCCCTCCCCTCCCGTGAGCCCCCTGTCCCCTCCCCTCCCATCCCATGAGCCCCCTCCCCTCCCATCCTGTGATCCCCTCTTCCCTCCCTCCCATCCCGTGAGCCCCCTCTCCCCTCCCCTTCCATCATGACACTGTTCCTCTTACCTGAAGGTTACTGCTTGTTTTCATAACTTTGTACCTGTGTGCTGTTTAATAACTTTGTATCTTCTAAACAGATAACCACAGCTCTAAACCCTTACCATCTTTTCTCTTTATTGTTCTTGGCCGGCTTCATTTTCCAGGGTCTCTTATAAAAATGCCGAAGAGCAATAGTAAATGGCCTTTATCAAATTGAGCGTGTGTCCCTCTAGCCTCCACCTGCTAAGGGTTTTGTTTTATTTAAATCAAGAAAGGGGGCTGATAAGATGGCTCAGCAAGTCATACATGTAGATAGCACTCATATATCTAAAATAAATAAATAACTATTTTAAAAAGTAAATCAAGAATGGATAGTGTGACTTGTATCTACATTTTTCTCATTTAAAATGAACTCTGTATATTTAAGGCACATAACATGATGCTGTGGGATGCATACAGATCTTTAGGAGAGGTTTCCAGAGTGAAGCAAATAACATGCCCTCTGCACACTCGTGTTGTTGCTGCTTTGTGACAAGAGCAAGCAAACTCCCTCATTCAGCACAGTCCCACCCACAGCTCTGTTTTGTGCCGGCTGCCTGCCTCAAGCGCATCAGTCTTCAGATAGCCCAGCCTACACGTGCGTCTTTGTGTCCTCTGGTCCCCACTACCCCTTCCTCTCCATCCTGGAGCCATGGCAACGACTGTCTGGTTTCTAGCTCTGTATGTCTGATATTCTGTTGAGGTTCTCCATTAAGCCTGATTGTAGTTCATCTCCCAGGAGTCTACCTACCATAACTAGAGGCTTGGACTCTAGGGTGGTAGCACTGGAAGTTCTGTAGAACTTTTAAGCCAGGTGGTGCCCAGTGGTCATTCTTGTTTTCTATCTTGAGTCCTCATAAGAGAGAATATTCCAGCCCTTCTCTCTGATGTAAGATATTATGTGGCTTGCGTCTGCGCATGCTCCTCTCACTGCTATGCGTGCTGTGAGGTGTCGGAGCCGAGAGATCGCTTCTCGTACTAGTTTGTTCTTTGCTGCTATGATAAATATCAAAAGCAACCAGGGGAGAAAGGGTCTATTTCGCCTGATGCTCCCATGTCACAGTCCACCATCAGGGGAAGCCGGGGCAGAAGCTCAGGCAGAGACTGGTGGAAAGCAGCTTACTCCCCACTGGCTGGCTAAGCTGCCGTTTTTATGCAACCCTGGACCCCCTGCCCAGGGGCGGCACCGCCCACGGTGGGCCGGACCCTCTCACATCAGTCATTAATGAAGATGCTCCACCCACGTGCATCCAGACCCATGGGATGGAGGCATTTTCTCAACTGAGGGTCTCTCCTACCAGCTGACTTCTAGGTTGTGTCAAATTGACAGTAAAGCAAAGCAAAACCAAAAACACCTAACCCGCATAGGCCTGGCACATAGCCAGTATTGTGCTGTTTGGTAGTGTTCTGTTTGGGTGATAGCCTACACACGTGTGTGTGGTGTGTGTGTGTGTGTGTGTGTGTGTGTGTGTGTGTGTGTGTGTGTGTGTGTGTGCGCGTGCGCGCGCGCTCCCACACATACACACTAATCCTAGGTTCGTAGGTATTTTCAAGTGTAAATATGAGCTATGTGTCTGGCTTATCGTTTTTGTATGGATTTGTCTGGATGTTTTCTGGTCAGTCTGGTGTCAGGATATGCTAGCCTTTCTTATAAGTTGTGTACCCACTCTTAGGTGTGTGAGTAAGTCCGAGGTCTCACCAGCAAAAATTTTTATTATGTTTTGAAGTTTTACGCAGTTCAATTCATCATTTTTTTTAATGTTTTGAGCCTATTTTGGTGATAGTTCATTTTATTTAGACATTCTACTGTATTAAAATATGGGTGTGAGGGCTGGAGAGATGGCTCAGTGGTTAAGAACACTGCCTCTTCTTCCAGAGGTCCTGAGTTTAATTCTCAGCAACAACATGGTGGCTCACAACCATCTGTAATGGGATCCGATGCCCTCTTCTGGTCTGTATATGTACGTGCAGATAGAGCACTCATACATAAAATAAATCTTAAAAAAATAAAGATATGGGTGTGAATATTTCCTTTATGGGTGGGTTTTTTGTCTATTTCTCTTTCTTGATCATAACATTTATTTATTTATTTATTTATTTATTTATTTATTTATTTATTTATTTATTTAATTTCAGAGCTCGGGACCAAATGTCAGCCCTAACTCGATCCAGGTAAATACCTTATCTCTGAGTTGGGTCCCCAGCCCCTGTGGTACTCTGTTTTTAAAGTGAGTTTTCATAGATCTAACCTGCTGGTTAGTTTCTAACAGTTTATTTAATTGTTTACATTGTAACACCTTCCAAGTTTATTGAGTTTTGTTTTATGCCCCAAATGTGATTTACATTGCTAAATGCATTTGAAAAGATAGTAGGTTCTGCTTGTTTTGGCCAAATTATTAAGTGCTCTGCATCTAATGCTTTTCTTTCTATGTCAATACTGTATTTACTCACTTAGGCAACTGTTACTTGGCCAGCCCACCATTTTGTTCTGTTACTAATAGTAAAAGGAAACTTTCTCCTGTGTTGTTTCTGCCATAGCTAGGAAACGTTCTCATGTCCAAGCTGATTACATATTCTCTTATGTTCTGTGCCCCTGGAAACAAGTCACATAGAAGTCAATAGAACCTGCTTTGTATAGTTGCTCACAACAACCTTGGATCCAAACCAACCACCCAGCAACCCTTCCTGCGCCTGTGTATAAGCTTTTATGGTATTTGCTTCTATAAGCTGCCCCCCCCCGGGTGGACCCCAACATATGAAAGACACCTGCACCAAAGTAAGAAACTATTTGGAAAAAGCCTTCCATTTTGAGTGGTAGTTGAGTAAAGTTTAGGTTCCTAAGACCTCCCTGGGAACTGCCATCCTACATGGCAGAAAAAGACATGTAACTGGGTAACTGACGTCCTGGGTGGTGAGTTAAGACCTGAATGGTAGAGGGCTGGAACGATGGCCCAGCGGTTAAGAGCACTGACTGCTCTTCCAGAGGTCCTGAGTTCAATTCCCAGCAACCACATGGTGGCTCACAACCATACGTAGCAAGATCTGACTCCCTCTTCTGGAGTGTCTGAAGGCAGCTGCAAGAGTATTGACATATAATAAATGAATAAATCTCTCAAAAAAAAAAAAAAACCTGAATGTTAGACAAGGCAAGTTTGCTGCCGCCAATGGAAACAGGATAAATGTACAACAAAGCCATGTTCCTAAAGAAATCCCCTATCCCTAAATGCTGATTGGTGGAATAACGTGGCACAGATGTTTGTGTGTTTTATGCTTAAAACTCAATGTGGACTCTTAACTCAGTGCCACAGCCAGCTCCAGAGTCTGGATTTGTGGGCCTGACCAATCAGTCTTGTGGTGTGGCATTCAATAAACCATCTCTACTTGTCTGAGAATGGTGTTTGAGTGGTTTATGTGGCAAGTCCCGGTGCCAACACTTGACCCTGCCATCCTTTAGAAGAGGAGTCTAAGACTGTTCTCTCGCTTCTGTGGGTTTTGTATGTGTGCTTTGGAAACCCTGTAGGAGATGCATACCCGTCTGGGAAGCCTCGTTTTCTGATACACTGACTTTAAACATTACTCGTGTACTCTTCGGTCCCTGGTAGTCTTTGTTCTGCTTGGCGCTAAGGCAGGCATTCGTAATAGCCGTCCCAGCTTTCTTCTGGGTATTTTGAGTTGACATGTACATTTTAATACTTGTATTCTCAACGTGCTTATTTATATTTAAACTGAGAATTAGAATCTGTGTGTGTGTGTGTGTGTGCGCACGCGCGTGCGAGTGCACATCTGACATAGCATCTCTCTGTAGCTAAAGCTGTTTTAGACCTGCCCTGTAGCCCAGCATGGTTTCAAACTCACAGTCCTGCTGCCTCAGTCTTCCAAGTGCTGGCTCAGAGTTTCTTTTTGACAGCATATAGTTGAATTTTATCTTTTTTTGTTTTTTGTTTTGTTTTGTTTTGGTTTGGTTTTGTTTTTCAAGACAGGGTTTCCCTGTGTAGTCCTGGCTGTCCTGGAACTCACTCTGTAGACCAGGCTGGCCTCGAACTCAGAAATCCGCCTGCCTCTGCCTCCCAAGTGCTGGAATTTTATCTTTTTATTAGACGTGTCTTTCTGATTTTTGTGCTTGTTGCATTGTACATACTCAGTAAATATTGGTGATAATATAGGGATATAGAAACAAATGAATTCTACCTAGCAATCAGAACTGATGTATCTGCTCTTTAAGTATAGTATTTAGATACTATAAATAGCAACATTTAATGTTGCTATTGGCAAGTTTGGGTTTAAGTCCACCGTCTTTCTATTCCATTTTTACTTGCCTCATTCATTTTTCTTCCCTGCCATCCTTAAGAATGCTTAATTTTAATGATTTCATAGATCTCTTTTGTTAGCTTATCGGCTGTGTCTTTCCCTTATTTTAGGACTTAAACATTTCTTTTAAAAGTGACCTTAAGTTGAGTCTTCCAGTTTTTGTAATGAAGATTAAACCCCCTAAGCCCGTCACAGGTAAGCATGCGGCAGCCCTTCTCCTTTCGCTGTATTTCGGTGTTTTGCCTGTACCTGTTTGTGAACCGCTCGCTCCATTGTTCCTGCTAGCCTTACTGCACACTCCTGCTTTCTACGTGTTAGCAGTTCTATCTAATTAAACGTGTTAGCAGTTCTATCTAATTAAACGTGTTAGCAGTTCTATCTAATTAAACGTGTAACTCTGAAGACCATTTTTTAACTCAGAGGCTCTAGGACTGAAAAAAAAAAGAAAAGAAAAGAAAACACAAATATCATAAGAATCTAGTTATCAGACTCAGAAGACTGAAGAGGGACAACATTTCTGATTGTTGGTGGAATTATTGTCCCCGTACTTCTGTGCGAGCCATTGTCGCCTCCGCTTAGTGCCTGCAGCCAAGCTTGCAGAGTGCGGACATGAGTCTCCTCCACTCTAGAAGCTGAAGGTCCGCCAAGGGAGAGTACGAGGAAACCACAGCAGGGTGTTTTAAGTACAGGAATTAGACTTAGTTTGTTGCAAAGCTACAGTTATTAAGAAAAAGATGAATCTGCTTGGCTTAGCCGCACAGGCCTTTAATCCGAGTACTCAGGAGGTAGAGTCAGTTGTATCTCTATGAATTCAAAGTCATCCTGTCTACAAAGTGAGCTCCAGGAAGCCAGAGCTACACAGAACTCTGTTGAAAGTAAAAGAGAGGTAGAAGGGGGTACGGGGTGGGGAGAAAAGGAAAGGAAAGGAAAGGAAAGGAAAGAAAAGAAAAGAAAAGAAAAGAAAAGAAAAGAAAAGAAAAGAAAAGAAAAGAAAAGAAAAGAGATGAATTTGTAATCCTAGCATTTAGGGAGGGAGAGGCAGGAGGTTCATGAGTTCAAGGTCATCCTCTGTTACATGAGTTTGTGGACAGCCTGGGCTATGAGAGACCCTGAAGGATGCAGGGGAACCGACAAAGGAAACAAGGTTTCGTTGAATTCTGGGATCTCTTCAATCCAGGCACCACATTTAAAAGCCCCTTGGAAGTCTTTGCAAAGGTAGAGGACTACTATGGGCTAGGCTCCGGGCAGAATCACTTTATCAAGGATGTGCAGTGGGAGCAACACATGGAGATCTTCTATGCCTCCTACAAGAAGCACCTGGAAGGGGAGTGGGAAGAGGAGCCACTCAGGTGAGCCTGAGGGAGGAGGCCCAGTCAGGTGAGCCTGAGGGAGGAGGCCCTGCTTCCTGGCACTCCTGGACCCATCCAAGATTAGTTGCCTCTAAAAACTCTTTCTGACTTGGGAGAATTTCAACACTTTTTTTTAAAAGTTGTTTTTAATTTTACTCAATTAGGTTTTTTTAATTTTATGTATATTGGTGTTTTGCCTACACCTGTTTGTGCACCGTGTGCTTGCATCACCCACAGCGGTCAGAGGAGGGCTTGGATCCTTTGAAATTGAGCTTTAGACAGTTGTAGGCCATCATGCGGGTGCTGGGAACTGAACTGCTCTGGAAGAGCAGCCAGTGTTCTTAACCACAGAGCACCCTCTCCAGCCCCAGCAGACTGCTGTGAAAGGCTCCGTGGAGAGTGTTTAAATATAGCCAGAGCGAAGGTGGCAGCTACAGTTGTAAAGGAGTAGTGGCCCGGGTCAGTTGAACAGTCTAGCATGCCCACGGCCCTGGGTTCAAGGTCCAGCACTGCGGACAGGGAAGAGAAGCAGGAGCGTGCCTGTGAGAGAGCAATAGACTCACGCTCACTTTAGACTCACGTATGACACCTTCTATACAGAAGATCACAAAACGGGAAATAAGCTGCTACTGCTACTGTTACAGACACTTTCCTCCATTTCCTTCTTGCTGTTTTGCAGTCCTGGGATCTAACCCAGGGTCTGTGCATGCCAGACAGGATCTCTGGTGCTGACCTCCCCCCCCCCCCCCCCCCGCCCCTGTCTTTCTAAATGTGATGTCATCTAGGTCTGCATTTACTACAGTAAGTTAGAAGTAACGTGCTTGCGCCCTGGTCAGCGGGCAGGTCCCGTTAGCCCACCATCTGATGCTAAGAGCAGAGCCCAGCGTCTGAAGTAGCCATGGTTTTAAGAACCAGCTTGCCTCACAGTTCCAGAACATTCTTGTTTTCACATGTGAAGTGCTGTCAAGTGGTCCCTCATAGCAGGACATGGAGTCTGAAGGCTCTGCCTCAATGGCCGCCCTTTATTGAGAGCCAAAACCCTAGCCTGGCTTGGTGATTCCCAAGTCATTCCTACTGCCCAGCAAGATATTTAGGGGGCATATTAATTATGCACTGTAGGTACACGTGAGTGCGAGCACTCCAGGACACTTCATCAGTACACCTTGAGTTTTGTGAGCCCCCTGGTGAGAAAGCACTTGCGGAACATCACCCACGCCTGGCCCTCGAGGGATCTCCTCTGAGGACAGTGTGACATCCCAAAGCTGGGGGCTCCTTTGGCTGGGGCCCCATCCTGTACCCTGCTGACCTGTGAGTGACCCGACCTTCACTAGCACCATCTTCCTCTGTGTCCAAGGTCTGTTCGGCCCCAGCCCCAGCAGCTAGACCGTGGCTGTCATGGGCCCTGGGGGGCAGGCCCRCTATCCATGTCTGGTCGTAACTCCATGTTGTGCCAAATCTCATCTTGCCAAGGGGTCTACGTGCCTCTGACTCCTGCCTATCTTTTCCAGTATGGCCACCTTCCATTTCTTCTACACTAACTCTTTAACAACCACGCCAACGGATGTCAAGAGCTCTTCAGGTAAATGGGGCTGGGGGGGTGGCCCTTTGGGCAGCTCTTGCGTGGTGGGACGAGTGATGGAGCAAATCGGGCTGCCAGCTGCAGTTTGGCAGCGTCTGTTCGATCTGTGTTCCTGAGCTCAGTTTTCCTAAAGCGGGAGCCACCCGATTTCAGGGCGGGGCTGTCCTATAGGGCGTGTGAGCGTATGCCTGGCCGGCTGCTTCTGGCTTATAGTCACAGGCAGACGAAACTCTGACATCCAAGTGGATACTGACCTTTGCAGAAGATATAAAAACAGCCAAAGGACAGCTGTGCCCTAGAACACCTCGGTGGAGGCTCCACACTGTCCCCAGAAGTCCACCCTTCTGCTGAGCGGCACCTGCTAGCACAAGGCACTCCAGACTCCGTAAGGGCACACTTGCCACGCAAACCACAGGCTTCCTGATACCTAATCCCGTCCTTTCTTCTCTCCCCGCCCCAGGAGTAGCATGTGTCCTTGGCGTACACTGGACTGGGAGTCACAATTTCTTCCTCTATTCCCTGAACAAAACGCCGAAGGATAAAACTGGTACTCGGACTGCCAAGATTGAGACAGTGCCTAACTCGGGGCTCTGGGAGCACGGGCTTCTCCGGCTGAGCTGTTAGAGTGTGCGATGAGAGCCAGAGCTGTGCAGCCAGAAATAGGGTGCTCAGTGGGTGGTCACAGTCTGCCCCCGAGTCAAGTGCACAGGGCCCCACAGAATCCATTGCGAAAGGAGAACAGGCTTGGCTTCCGAAGGCCAGTGCTAGGCCCAGCCCAGTGTACAGGCCATTTGCTCCACCTCCCTGTCACTATACACCACTGTCTGCTGAGAGTATTGGTCATAAGTAGCAAAACCCAGGGAAAGCCTTTGAGGTTGAAGTGCAGGTGGTGATGGTTGTCAGACACAGCCGTGGACGCAGTCCTACGTGTCTGCTCAGGATGAGGCCTTGGGCAGCACCTGTGTTCTACTTTCACGCTGTGCTTTAGAAGTCAGGTTGAGTACGAAGGAAGTGCTCTAGCCCTCTCCCAGGCACCCTGGCTTCTAATCCCCACGGGTCTACTGACTGGCTGTGGCCTTGGTCAAGGCACCTGCTTCTGTGCCTCAGTCTGATCTGTGAAGTGGCGTTCTAACAGGACCCAATGCATAGAACTCTTCAAATGAAATGCACTATGACCTATAACGAGTCTAACAGTGTCCTGTGAGTGCCTGCGACTCAGACTCAGCCACTAAACGTTAGCTCTGGGAGAGGAGCTCAGCACTGAAGAAAGAGGAGGAGAGCCTAGACAGGGGGCTCCCAGTGCCCGGGACCCCTCGGGCTAAGCAGACCAGTGTGGGCATCAGATTCCCTGGGGATGGAGGGATGGGGGGGAAGGGTCTGCCGGGAGCCTGGCAAATGGTCTCCTCCTTCCTCTAGACTGTGAGAACGTGTGGCCCTGTGCCTCGCCCATTGTAATGTCTCAGATTAGCAGCTTCTCCTCCTACCTGGCCCTTGTCTGTGAGGACGGTGTGCTCATTCTGTGGGACCTGGCTCAAGGTGAGTTCCTCATCGTGCCCCTCGACTGAGCACCTGAGCATCTCCCCAGGGAGGCTCCAGGAGCCTGGGGATTCCTTCAGTCACTTCAGGTCCCCAGTCCCGGGGCAGCTGGGGCAGCTTTCCCCCTCCTTCATTCCTGGGACACACTCCTGAGCTCCTACTGCCCATGGACCCTCTGGAAGTGTGCTCTGTGCCCAGCAGTGCCCCAGGTCCCCTTCCTTGTCACACTGCATGGAGATATCCTGCAGCCTGTGCCCCTGCTCTCAAAGAAAGCAGGTCATCTTCCAGTGCCTTTTTGCCCCCGCATGCCAGCCGGCAGGAACTCTGCTGGTTTGGAACTGAGAGACCTAGAAAGTGGCCTAAGCGAGGCCAGCAGCTGTTGGGGGTGGGCTGCACTGTGAGGGGCCCAGGGTCCTGGCCAGCAGCTGTTGGGGGTGGGCTGCACTGTGAGGGGCCCAGGGTCCTGGCCCAGCTTTGCAGAAGCAGACATCAGAGAGCACCTGCTAGCCAGACTTCAGCAGGGATGCTTGAATCAAGCATGGCTCTCAGCCCCTTYGGCCAGAAGTGTGTTTTCATGTCAGCAGGAGGACATTAGTAGATTCCTGTCTGGCAGCGCACAGGCTTTCTAGGGCCATGACTGTGTACCACGCATGTCATGGGCAGCCATAGGTCAGCCAGGCCATCGCTCTTTCCCCATTCCTCTTGAGCCGCCGTCCCCTACTCCCCAACTCCTCTCTAGGCCCAAGGCACGTCGTGGCCTTGCAGACGCTGCCCATTGCCTGACTTGGTCCTTGCCCCACACATGTCCCTCACATATCTCTGGTCACAGAGCTAGAGCCATGGCTGCTACCGCATCTTTTCTAAACGGTCGTTTTCTCCCCAGGATTCCTCTTCGGGGTCATCGCTCTGCCTGAGGGATGTTTCTGCCAAAGCATTCACTTCCTACGGTTCTTCCTGGTGGACCAAGGGCAGAACGTGTACCCTGACTACCCAGTGAAGTTTGAGGCCATGTGTGTGGTGCTGTGCACTAATGCTTCCCTGCACCTGGTGACAGCCAGTGGGACCCGAGGACCCACCAGCAGGGTGCTTGTTGACAGGTCAGTGGCTTAGGGACAGGACAAAGGTGATAATCTGCCAGACAGATGGCTCTGTTCCACAGGCCAGACTGACAGCCTGATCGAGCCCGCTGCCGTAGCCCGCACTCCGCAGGCCCGAGCACAGTGGCACATGGGTAGGGCACAGCTCTGTGTTCTGTCACTACGCCATATCACC
>BDUI01006275.1:36320-47069 GCA_002335545.1 Apodemus speciosus
AAAAAAAAAAAAAAAAAAAAAAGAGTTCTGTATCTAACTCTGCTTCCCCATATGCTGCCACCAGCAAGCATAGATCCCTTTAGTGACTATGACTATTTGGACCACAGCATATAGGATACAGACCCAGAATCTGTCCTATTTTCTTGGCTTCCTGATTACTCTTTGGAAATGATGCTATATATCCTTTTAAGAGGCAATTTTTTTCCTCCTCCAAAACCCTCCGTTCTCTTAGAGCAAGTAAGTTGACGACTTGTACATTTGTCGTAGGAACATGGCCAAGAGCAGACTACTGAGTATACGGACCACCAATCTACGTAGCCAGTACGTTAGGGAAGGTGCTTGAATGGCCCCACCTCATGACTTTGGTCAACTCTCCTACCTGACTGCTGCCTCCCCACCTGGAAGCCCTACTGTCACCTGGGGGACAGTCGCCCACGACACTGGCTGTCCTCTGACGCCTACCTTCCCACTCTCGTGCTTCTTCCCACGAATCGTTCTCAGTGGAGGTGCCCAACCACCACAAAGGTAGAGGAAGGGCATGGCGTGGCTGAGCTCTTGGTCCCACTTCCTGACACTGCCATTTTGGTCTACTCCAAATATTTACTTCCGGCAACACGTAGGTAACTACAGTTTGCGAGACCCAGTTCCGTTTTCCATTTCAGGGGGCCTCCTCCATGTGTGGTGCCAAAAAAGACTGTTTTCCCAGCCTTTGTTCCTAAACAGGGAAGGGATGGTGCACCTATTTGATGAGCACCAAACTCTTCCCACTGTTCTTAAAATTCCAGACTAACAATCTTAGGTCAGAGAAGCATATTAAGCCGTTGGGACGGGGTTATTCCAACTCTGTCCCTTTGCTGCCTGATTTTATACTAGTATTTTAGGTACTTTGAACTCACTGAGCCCCAGATACTCCACACTACCCCAGACTAAATGGGGAGGGGGCTGGCTATAATTCCTAACCAAGAAGGGAAGAGCTATGGGACCATTAGTAGTCCAATGGCAGCCGCTAAGAGGGGACTCCTGGCATGGTGTCTATGGGTTCAGTCAAGCTGGTCCTCAGACCATCATATCTCTGAATGATGCAATCTAGACATTCCAGAGTCCCTCCCTCTGCTCCTCCTGAGTCTCCCAAGTGAGCAGTTTCCAAATCCTGTCAACTCTACTTACTGGTTTTACTATGTCAATATTTCCCGTTTCGTGCCTCTACTGCCACTATACCCTTCCTGACMGAGGTCTGACAACTCATGTGTTCCTCAGTTCCTCCACAATGCCGCCAAACCTGGCTCTAGGAAGGTCTGACCTCTGTTTAACAGTACCCCCTTTACACCACCCTTTTACTTTTACCTTTTCTATGGCTCCCATTGCTTGCGGTCAACCCTGATCCACAGATATTGATGGTCCAGAAAGAAGCAATTCTTAAGTTTCAATTTGCACACCATTTCGAGGAATGTAATTAAATGTCAAGCTATCCCACTCTGCCCAGAGTACAACAGTAGTGACGCTGGTGACTTGGATAAGCCACCGAGGAAAAAGTGGCAAACAGGGAAACTTCTCAAACTCATAAAGAAGGGAAACCATATGCTGAAGTTGCTCAGATCCACAGAATAGTAAGAGACCCTGAGAGTGAGTCACGTAATATCTTTAAAGGATTTTATTATAGCCATTCTACGTTACCAGTAGCTACTGTTGCTAATGCCTTCCAGTGCATAACTTCTAAATTAAACTTCACTGGACAGACAATATTGATGAAATAATCAGGATATGTAAGATTTAATACTCTGTTGGCTCAGGCATCTACTGGAGGCCTAGGAATGTGTCCCTTGCTGATAAATACTGACATCTGTGTATCTCAAACTGAGACCATAGATAGCACTGATCACATAACAGGAAAGGGGTTCAATCCCAAATACTTAAAAGAAAATGTCCCACCCAGCATTGCCAAGTTGCTAGGGTGTATTTTCCAATGGCTTGAAAGGCCACATATTTAAAACAAGATTAAAAGTCAAGCTAAATAAAATAAAGTCAGTTGGGATAATTTTTAGGCAGTTATGAAAACAGAAACAAATGTTATTTTTAATCTTTGGCTCGTTGGAAACTGACAAGATATGAATATGAATTTGATCAAGCAACATAACTGCTGTGGCTCGCCACGGCCACGTGCCAGCAACTCCACTTTGTGTTCTGTGCCAAGGTTACACGTGGAACATATCATCTCCCTCCCAAACTGTCCTCATTAAAGTAAATTTACTGTAGCTGATTCTTGAGGGGGATGACATCATGATGACTCACAAAAGCATAGTAAATAACCCTCCCCCAGTGAGCCGTCACAAATGTCCTTGTGAAGTTTTACACATCTCCTTGGAAAGTGAGACACTGCCTGTGAGTTTCTAAGAAGGTGAATGTGCCAAGTTGCTTTACCAACACACAAAGCTTTGGGGAGACATTCTACCAGCTACCTGGCCACAGGAAGGGGGTGTGCTATGAATGGGGGAATGTGCTATGAATGGGGGTGTACTTTGAATAGGGGTATGCTATGAATGAAGGGTGTGCTATAAATTGGGTGTGCTATGAATGGGGATGCTATGAATGGGGGCTGAAATGAATGGTGGTATACTATGAATGGGAGTGTGCTATAAATGGGGGTGTGATATGAATGGGGGCAATATGGTGACATGAATGGGGCCTTTAATGAGTCTGTGCTCCAGCCAGAAAGTACACACAGAGTGGCATGATTTCTCTGCGTTTTGGAGAATGAGGGAAAGACAGAGAGGCTGTGGACCAGCACAGGAGAAACATGATGAGCAAGAGAGCCTCAGATTGCTCTATGAAGAAAATGGGTCTGAAGAATCACAAGGAGGGGAGTGCTGGACTCTTTCTATCCCCCAAATGAAACTAATCAATTTGTTTCTAGAATTAACATTTACTGTACAACTCTTCTGTATTGCAATGCCCATAGGTGCTATTTCTGGGCTCCCAAACAAGCCTGTAGCAATTGCCTGGTTAGACTGACTGAAAAGAGATCCAGAGAGTCTATTAACTTGCCCACAGCCCTTTAGTTATTAACGGAATTCAGGTATTAACAGGCATTAGTCCCATTTTATCAACAAGAGTTAATCACAGAGAGATGACACTGTCTTAAATGAGCCATCAGAAGCCAAAACCACTCGATTTGAAATGTGAACATGCCTAACATGCATGCCAGGGGTTATCATCCACCAACACTTAAATCCTATAGAGAGAAAAGACAATATAAGAACAGTTATATATGTCTATTTGGACTCTACTGTCAGCATTGCATACCAGTTTTATTTTAAGTTATTAAAATGAAGCTCTTCTTTAAAATAGGGATTCATGAGCCAGCTAGATGGCTTAGCAAGTAAAGGCACCAGGTGCCAAGTATAATGACCTAAGCTTGAACTCAGAACCCACATCGTGGGAGAAAAGCAACTGCCACCCGTGCTACTCTGGCCTCTGAGCATGCTATGGCATATCCAAGCTCCAACACCACATACATAAACACACATACCAACACATACATGCAAATACATGCAAACACACACAAATCATTAAATGCAATGTATTTTTAWAAACAATATATATTTCTGTTGCTATAGCAATATATCTTAGATGTTACGCCAAATCTTTCATGCAAAATAAGTAAGCGTACTCATGACATATGAAGTCCTTGGGTTAGAGATACAACCCAACAGTAGGTTTGCATTCAACATCCAAAGTCTACACCTTTGACCTATCAGTCCCCAAAACTAGCCCCACCCTTGACCTACTTAATGTGGCTTTTGGGGTTCAGGAATCAGACTTTTCAACAAGCCACTTCCTCACCCCCAAGTGAAGATGAGACTGTCCAGATGCTGGAGTTGGTGATCTGGTGCAGGGGTTCTCAACCTATGGGTCACGACCCCCCTGGCAACTGTCCAGCTCCAAAATTATCTACACTACAACTTATACCAGCAAAATTACAGTTGTGAGGCAGCAAAGAAAACAATTTTATGGTTGGGGGGGGGTCACCACAAGATGAGGAAACTGTTTTAAAGGGCTGCAGCCCTGAGAAGGTTGAGAAGCACTGCCTGGTGTATCTTCTCCCCCTCCCCTCCCCCGGCCCCCCCCCCCTTCTCCCTTACTGAAATGTTTTGGCTAATTGAAACACTTACTCTCATCTTCCCCCACAGGGTTTCTGTCACTCTGTATCAACTGTATAAAATAAACTTCGGAAACACTAAACAGAGGCATTAAAACACACACACACACACACACACACACACACACACACACTTTAAATATTTTTTTTCTCAAGTTAGTGAGAAGAAGCACCAGGCAATGGCCACACACCTTATGGATTGGGATAAGCAGAATAACGACTCCCCTCCTCCCAAAGACATCCATACCCAAATCTCTAGAACATAGAAATGCCTTTCCTGGTATTGCATTAGTGATCATGAGGGGAAGGGGTATCCTAGACTACACAGGAGGGACTAAGGCAGAACAAAGGTTCGAAAATGGAGGAAGGAGAAAGAAGAAATGTCAACAAAGAAGCAAGCACRGGTACCGTGGAAGTGCTGGCTTTGAGGATGGAGAAGGACGCCACGCAGCCTAGAGTACACGTGGCCCCCGGGAACTAGAGCAGAGTATGTATGAATTTTTCTCTGGAGCTACGCCCTCCTGACGACAGTGTGCTCGGATCCACCTTGGCTTTGTGRTCCGAAGAACCTTAAATCAAGACAATGTGTCATTTGACGATGCCACTGGGTCTGTAAGAAACTGTTACAGCAGCAACAGAAAACTAATACAAGTGCTTTGAAGAACACAGGCACACGACTCGGCTCTAGCAAACAGGCCATGGTCTGTCAGCCCACACCTAGACCATTTGGTCTCTTCCCAAATGCATAAAAATAAAATCTAAGATAAATGGTTCAAATTGTGTATGGCCTGTTCTCRTGTGCTTCTCTGCTGCTGTGATTTAAAAAAAAASACCCTAAGTGTTTATTTGGCTTATTAGTTCTGGTTCAACATCGGGGAGCCGTGTCAGGGCGAGAACTCAGAAAGGAACCTAGTGGAAGAACATGGAGGTAAGAACTGTTYCYGGGGCCATAAACAGATGCTGGTTACTGACTTGCTTCTTCCCGCTAGCGCTCAGCCAGCTTTCTTATGTAACCCAGGACTACCCGCCCAAGGGTGGCACCACCCACAGTGTCCATGKCCCTTCTATATCAACAGTTAAGAAGGCCCCCATTGGTATGTTCAGATGCCAATCGGATGGAGTAAATTCCTTAATCAAGGTTCCCCATTCCCGGGTACGCCCAGCTGACGATGGAGATTAGCTACATTAACTTCACCCTTTGTCAAGTCAACACGCAAACAGATGGCTGTTGAACTATGACCTTTCCTTTCTTGTTTGTCCCCCGAATCTCATGCCGGTGCCATAATATAAAACGCAGTGCAACTTTTAAAAGTCCCTGTAGTCTTTTTGTAAAAGTTCCAATGATTTAAAAGTCCAAGTTCTCTTTAGAAGTCTAAAGTGGGGTGCTAGAAAATCAGAAACAAGTTATATACTTTCTTGTACCATGATAGAAGAATGAGGGTAGAATTACAATCAGATTGAAGCAAAAGAAAAACACCCCACAATGCTATTCTCCACGCTCTCCTAGGCCAATAGCTTATSYATTAAAACAAACTGGAAATGAGGGAAGGGAAAACGTTGAAAGGGGGATTCTAAACTCCACACTTAGTGGCATTTTGGGCCAGATAATTTGGTGTGGGAGACTATTCTTTAAACTGGCAGGTGCTCAGCAGGACCTCTGGTCTCTATGTGGTGCCAGAGTCAGTAACCCTTATCTTCAATGGCGACTGTCAAAAATGTATTCAGATGCCTCTGTTGAGTCTAAGATGTGTGCCAAATCTGCAGGAGGTCTCTCGCCCTGAATGAAAGCTTCATCAGGGATATAATGGCTGCCCATCCTGAATAGGAAGTGTTTGGAACCACAGGTGATCCAGGTTTCAGAGTTTTTAAGATTTCAAAATACTTGCATACAAACTAATTGAGTATCTGGTGGATAGGATACTGAGCGTAAAAGCAAACTTGTATTCAATATACAAACTTGTAGCACACCTAGACCGAATGTCATTTTATATAACATTTTAAGTAATTTTCTTCATGAAACAGGCTTCGGTGGGATCTTCTACTGCGGCAGGTTGCCGTTCTAAAAAGCTTCAAACTTGGGGCTATTTCAGATTTTCACAGTAGGGATACATATATACACTCTTAAGTTACAGCTGGTCTCATTCAAATGAGTTTCCCAAGAATTCAGGCTGTTTGGCATTTCAAAACAGCTTTAAGTCAAAAATTCAACCACAGACTTTTTTTTTTAAGGCCCCACTAAACTTATTCCCAGCCACAGGCAATGGAAGCACAGTCTTTCTGTAGCAACCAACCCTCAGCTCAACCCAGTGAAGGAGCTCTCCATCCAGGCTGCTGACATGGGCTGGGGAAGGGTCAGAGGTCAACATTTCCCGAGAGTTAATGTTATAGTTCAGTACAACTTTTTTTTTTCCTTTTTGCCTTGATGTCATTAATAAAACTCCTTCAGTCAAAAGGTTCAGTGCAGTGCAGACCCAGGAGCAGCGGATGGGCTGGAAGCCTGGCTCTGGTTACACACAGATGTCCTAGAATCTGATCCTGGGAAGTGGCTGCTGTCCTGCACTTGGAAGTCAAAGCTACTAAAGAAACAGATAATTTCCTCAATGAKTTCTTTCCAAGAAAATGACTTGAAGATGCTCACAAGCCTGCTTTGAGTAGCTCTGAATTCCGCCCTGRCTTTCAGTTTCAATTTCAAGATGACAAAGCAGGAAAGAAGATACTAGAAACATTAGGTCTGGTTTTTACTGAGCTCTTAAGCAAAAATTGCAGTGTCCAAGGCTGGGTGTGAAGTGTACAGGCACAGGTTGGGTCCAGGGGAGAGCGACCACGGACCAGAATTGAGCTGGGTCTTGATGGCCGGGAGCTACAAAGACTGGTGACTGTGCAGAATGTTCTTCCAGGAATGTCTGCCCACATCCTTGGTGACCCGAAATAACCAATGGCCTTTCAACACAGCAACTGTATTTCATCTTTTGGAGATTAACCCACAGTCAACCATGGCCACGTTGCTCACTGCAAGGATGCTAACCACGTGTTTACTAAGAGGTTTTTCCTCTACCGAAACAAAGTCTTAAAAGAAGGTCTATGGTTCTGAAGAACTAAGGGCCAAGGTCACAAATCAAAGGCTCTCATTACAGAGTCTCCTCTCTTTCATCTCTTGAGATAATTTACAGTTAAAAAGAAAAGAATGATGTTTGAGGCAGCCAACTTTAATCACATGCACAGGCGTGAAAGAGGCAGAAATAAAGCTCTCAGGACTCAACAAGTGGATAAAGACACTGGCTGTCGCGACAAAAGGCACGAGATGGATCCCCAAACACTCACATGATGGAAGGAGAGAACCGAAACACACACACACACACACACACACACACATTAAATAACACTAAATAAATGAATAAAGTGTAATATCAAAATTATTGTAAAAGAGTTCTCAGGGCAGGTAGAATGAATTTTTATGAGTTTAAGTTAGGGTACAAGGGACTGCTTGGGAAGATGACAATAGGGGTGAGCATGAACGGAAAGACACAGATATCATTAGCCGTGTCTCCCAGATGCAAAAAGTCTCCCGTTCTCAAGCATTGCACTGTGGTATGTTAACATCACCAAACCCATCTCCAGYCAGGCAGCCCAGTGTTAGCCTCAGAGAGATGCATTAACATTATAGACACGAGCATGGTTGAGTGTAGGCCTTAGTGAAAGAACCTGCAAGCTAAGGTTTCTAACTGATGTTTAGCCAAGCTATACTTGCCCTATGTAGGTGGCGAGTTGAAAAGAGTAAGAAGACACCCATATATGGCAATACTGACTGCAAGAGTTACATCCCCTCTTTGCTGGACTGAACATCCTATAGCTTTCAAATTGGAATGTGACTTGTGCATACATTCTTGCATCAAGATAACATGTAAAATAGCACATTATTACAAAGCCCAGCACCGCCAGCAATTGCAACCCAACWCTAGCTAGGTTCTACATGAAACACACACCATCTTAGCTGCTACAGAAACTGAAGCGTGTTAGATTTTCTTTCATTATTGGCCGATTGCCCACACAGGCCCAGAAGACGCATATGAACAAAATACAGCCCTGCAGTTTCTGTCTAGGGGATGACACAGAAATAAAGTCACAGCAATGCTATGAAAGAGTAAACCCATACATGTGGCAAAGTGGGTGCCTTTTCTAGAAGAATGTAAACTTTCTGAGGTTGATTCCCAATTCACAGATTGCACTTGGTTGTTTGTGRAGACTGAAGAATTTCACCAGGGTTATTCCAGGTTGARAACATCCCCCTAATGKCTCTCCCTTCAAAACTGGTCTCTACTCCAGAATGTTTTGCTGACYGGGGAAGTTCTACACAGGCATTAGTCACTGATTTCCCATCACAAGAGGTGGAAYAGCGTTGTGTTCATAGTCTCCCATGTTCGAATATACTCTATGATATTTTGTATTTAGTTATCTGTAGGCTTGTCTTATTTTAATCCTTTATTTTGACTCACTCGCATTTTAAATTTTTTTGTTTGTTTTTGAGACAAGGTCCCATTTAGACAGGCTGATCTCAAACTCGGTACATCCTGGAGGATAACCTTGAACTGCTATTCTCCTGGTCCTCCTGGCTCTATCTCCCAAGAAGTGAGGGGGAGGGGGGAGGAGTAGGAGTGGGGGCGGGGAGTCTGTGTTGTGTGATGCTGGGAACCAAACCCGTGGCTTTGTACATGCTAGGTAAGAACTTTACCAACCATATACCCTTAGCCCCCTTGTAATTTTAAATTAAAATTTCAATTAGATATGATGCTCTAGACTACCGAATGCAGCATTTATGGCTTATGATGGCAATATTTACGGCCTTTTAATATCTCTTTATGCTTTRTACTAATGAATGACAGACATGGCCACAGTGTTCAAAGCATCATGGGAAATGTCAAAAGGAACAGGAGGCTGTTTTGTCCTTGACAGTACTTTCTAAACTTAGTCAGGGACATACCAATAAACAAACCAAGCCGCATGAATCAAGGACAGTGTGGCCGGGCCTTGAGGAATGAAGAGATTGGAGCTTAGCTTACAGGCAGAGAGGTTGCAGGCTTCAATTCTCTGTGCTGGGGCAAGGGTAGGGGGAGTGCAGAGGTGGGGTGGGGAGAGCTTTCTGTTTTCACCCCACCCCCTCCAGAACAAATATAATGTTTATACTCTACCTAGATAAGAGTGTGCTATTAAAAAATATAGAACACCTTATCACACCAATTGTTTTAGATTTACATTTGTTAATTAGTCAGATACTTTGCATGCCAGGGGGGTGTGCGTGCCTCAGAGTGAGTGGGTTCTCTCCTTCCACCCGGGGACTGAATTCAGGTCCTCAGGCTTGGAGGAAGTGCCTTCACACTCTGAGCCTTCTTGCTGGTGCCCACGTTAGTTTTGTACTACAGATGCTACGTTTTTCAGTCCTTGGCCTGTTTCTTTTCTGCGCTCATCCTCGGGTCCTATGCTTTTCTCATCATCTCTGCACTGAGAAATAAGAGTACCGGRTCACACTCACTTCGCCTGTGTGGCTTGGGTCTCCCCTCGATCACGGGAGGCATGCCTCATTTATGAAGCAGTCTGGTGAAGCCTGCCTTCCGAGTAATTGTAGCACAAGTGTTCATCCTTTCAAGCCGTTAGCTCTTTTGAAGCGACTTAATCTTTGCCCGTGTTTGCTTTGCACTAGATGACTGGTAAGGTGAGCAGGATATGAWKCAGAGAGAATCATCCATAATTTCCTTACTGCTCTCAATCAGGTCTGGTTTAGTTAATCCCCACACCTGCTTTCTATGCCTACCCTGCACTTTAGATTTGCTGCACATTGTCTTTAAAAAGTTCACTGGTTATTTAAAAAGCATCTGGAATACTAGAATGAGATTTTTTTTCTTTTACCTTTTGTCAGTGGCTAGACACCCAAGAAGATCTGTCCCTCTAGTTAAACTCCTTTGCCCAAAATTCTACCAGTCATCTCAGGTGCATTTGATTCTTGTCACGTAGCTTTAACAGTAGAGAAGACACTGATTCCTTTATGGAATGCAATCACCAAATTTGCTGGCAAAGCATGGTAAAGGTAAAGTCAATGCACAAAAGCCATGGAGTAAAAAACRAAGCATAACTTAGAGATGTTCAGGGCACAGAGCCACAGAGGCAACAAAAGCCACGGTTCTCAGTCACCTTTTCGAGTTCTTGGGTGTGGAGTTTAATGTCTCTGATCTAGAGATAATGCACGCATCTCTATCAATGGGAAATTCTTAGACTAACAACATAGTCCAGTGGATGGATAAGGTGATGTCAGCAGAGGTAAGAAGACCTGAGGTCACACCTTAGAACATGAGCCAGATGCAGTAGTGTGCATCTGCAGTCCCTGCATGCCCACACTGAGATGGGAGGCAGAGGCTGCATGAATTCTCAGGAGCCTGTTGGCTGGCTAGCCTGGTATACACAGTAGCAAACAAGAAAGACCCAGTCTCAAACAATGTGGGAGGTGAAGACTCACACTGAAGGCTGGCTTCAGGAAGCTTCACGCTTGCCCACACTCTCACAACACACCAACAGGCACACTAAATGCTCGCACGCACGTACAA
>BDUI01006276.1:39805-50260 GCA_002335545.1 Apodemus speciosus
GTTTTACAGTTCAAGTAGAGGCTGGGGAATGAAGTGCTGATTTTAAATAAAGCATAGTTAGGAATGGATTCAAGAGAATAATTGTAATTTGGCTACAAACCACCAAGCTTTCATCAAAGTATATGAGTCTGAAGCCAAACGTGAATGKAAACTAAGCCATATACTAAAATAGACTTTAGTTTGTGACGCTATTTAATTGCTAAGTAGTTTTCAGGAGTAGGCTCTTCCCTATCTCTTTGTGGAAGTGTCTCTAGCCCACCCGCTGTGGAAACCTGGAGTTTGCTTATAGGTTGGGTTTGGATATCTTTTTTCTACTGAGCAAGACAGCAGCTTTGTTTTTTTTTTTATACACTACTGTTTCCATCATGTCTGTGCCCTCATTCTCACCCCCATGCCTCTCCCTCTGTTTCCTATTACACAAATGTTGACAGTTGGGTTATTAGGTAGAATAATCCTTTTCTCTGCATCTGTGCACCCTTCACTTCCATCATGTAAATTCCCCTCAGTACACTAACATATACCTCATGTTTTCTCTCCATTTTATCCTGAAGAAAAATTTCCTCCAGACTTMAGACCCACAGCAGTTGGGGCTGATTGTTCTGTATCTCCTTCAATAACCGGGATAAATCCCTTTTCTGTTGGGTTATCTGGAGTGTAACCTTCTTTCTTGTGTTAGCTCTATTCTTTTGGCAGAGCAGTCTCTACCAGTTTCCTAAGGACAAATGCTTACACTCCTGTGTGTCTGAAAATATCTTTATCTTTATCCTTTTATTTGACTGAGAGTGGCCGCATAAATTTGTTACCATCATGTAGCTTCCAGTATTGCTGTTGAAAAGCCCCCATAGTATTTCTGGTTGTAAATTTTAGGCCCTTTTCTGTTTCTAGTATTTAGAAATTTACACAACAATGATGATATGTCTTTAAGAATCAAAGACTTTATTTKAAGTTCTGGTTCTAGTCATATCAAAAGCTTTTGGACTTCCCAGTAGGAGCTAATAAAAARATTCCTTTGAGACAAAGATCTGACAGTGCATTGGAATGCTTTTATATCCTTTCACTGACTCTACAACAAACATCAAGGTCAATGTCTAGTTCCTTATACTCTGATTTTATTTATTCATATTCATTTATTCATATATAGATGTTTGTTACATGCCCAGTGTTTTACTTGGAGCTGAGAGCACTGTAGTAGGAAAGAGAATTGGCTCTGCCCACTTGGAGTAAACTGAAGATAAATGCATATGCACACATCTGCACACATGCATGTACATGTAATAAGGCCTTAAGGTAGCCAAAGTTAGCACAAATCTGGGCCCTTGCCCACTTCTAAAAGCATCTTATTCTCCTYTTGCCTCATCTGTACAATGARCAGACTGGTTGGGGAAGCTTCCCATAGTACTGAGTCCACAGATGCTGCATTTGCTGGCGGGGATGCTCTTCCTACTCTTCAAAGGACTAATTCCTCCACAGTTTAGCGTCCATCCTTCATGCCAGTTTTTCTCAAAGGCTCTCCCAGACTTGCCAAGTTTAACTTGCGGCTCCACCCCATCCCACCCCACCCCACTCCACTGTTCTCATCGTGGACCCACATCATTCTATGTCTTTACAGTACTGCATGCATTTCTCCTTCCAGTGTAGATAGCATCCAGGGCAGTTCCTGACACAATGGCACCATTCAAAAACTGCTCACTGAAGGGATCTATAGTTGTGTAACCCTGATAGGTGACAGCACACCCCACAAGTAGGTCTCAGGAAGGGATTAACAGCTTACCTGAAATACTTTAGCTTCTCCTAGACAAAGTAAAAAGTTCTTCTCAGTTTTCATTTTGAGAGTAAGAAAGACAAACCTGGAGGTAAGCACGGTAGTGCATGCCTATAATCTTGGCACTTGGAAAATATCAGGAGGAAGGTCTCAATCCTGTTCACAAGCTGGAGCCTACCTAGATTACTGACTGATACTCTTAAGGAAACGCAAAACAAAAGCCACTGCACAAGTCCCAAATTGGATGTTTTGATATGAAATGAACATATTGGGAGGCCACCTTGGCACAAAGTCATAATTCAGTCTGTCCCATATTTTGGAGGTTTAAGAACTTGATCGGCCTCCTCTGTAATACTCATGCTTTAGGAGAAGTAATTCAGTAAAGCCCGTGAGGAACCCTGATTTCCTAGCCTCAGTAGGAAGTAATTTCAGCCATAAAACAAAATGCAGGACTCTATTAACTGTCAAGCTTGGTCTACAATTTGGGTGGATATTTCAGTACAGTATCTGCAAGGAGGAAGGGAGCTGATAGAAATGTTCATGTTCATTTCACTCTCCTCCTCCTCCACCTACCACTTCCAAGGTATAGCCTCTCCCTTTGTAAATTTCATGGTGGTAGTTTGTCGATAATMACAAGACAGGTAAATGTCACCTAGAAATGTTGAACCAGGAAATTCAGACGAGTCTTCTGTTGCAGTAATGAAGAACAAAAATGACAATAGAGAATTTGGTACATTACTAGGTCTGGAACAGGGAAAGGGTGGCATGGTGTGGTAGGCCTGACATTTGGGGCCACATTTCTTCTGGAGAAATTTGTCCATTCCAGACTGGGTAGCCAAGATGCTCAACAGCTGAATGGCACTTTTGACAGCTGGATTGAACAAGGATTATACCCGGCGTATGTCAGCACCCCAGTGTACCTCACTCTCAACTGAGTGGGAACTCGTTTGATTTATAGTTACTGTTACAATGAGTTACTCTGTGTCACCTGGCACTTAGACAAAAAGGCATCCAGATCAGAACACAGTTTCAAAACAAAGCATATTTGTAGATTCTCCTGTTTTCTTTTTTGTTGTTGTTGTTTGTTTTTGTTTTTTCAAGACAGGGTTTCTCTGTGTAGCTCTGGCTGTCCTGGAACTCACTCTGTAGACCAGGCTGGCCTGGAACTCAGAGATCCACCTGCCTCTGCCTCCCAAGTGCTGGGATTAAAGGCATGCGCCGCCGCCGCCACCACCACCCGGCTGATTCTCCTGTTTTTAATTGCTGAATCTCAGCCTGGGAAATGTAAGATCTTTACTGACTCTAAAAGTATGCATTTGTCACAAATGGATATCCTGCTTTGTAGCCTCTACCACATCCAAGATTCTCTTTCTCAAACTTTAACAGAATAAGTGGGGAAAAAACTTGATTCTCTGTGTGAGCGTGTGATACCGTATTTGGAAGGGGGAAGAAACTGTTTTGTAATTATTTTATAGCTAGTATTAAAATATTTTTCAAGATGGCAAAGACCATCTGACTTCGTATATCACTCATAACGCAGGAGACATAACACAGGATTTGAATTAAAAAAATATTAAAGCATCCATTTCTGTCTGTTCTTGTTAGTTTCTGTGTGCTGTGTATGTTTATGGACTTCAGTTTATTAGAAAACTGGCCATTTCTAACAGCTCGATGGTTTCTAGTGTTAAACTGCTGACACTGAAACATTATCTAGTGTCAGAGAAGCCACCATCTTCAAACAGATCTAAACACATCTAGACCCTACTCTACTAAAACCAGGAACACCCAACCTGTCCAATTAAACAATCCATCAGCAAAGGTTATTGAATTAAACTTCAGGAGATTTAGAAAGAAATTTAGTCTGTGAAGGAAAATTCTGAGTGCTTTCTGGCATCAGTAAAGAGAAACACTTAACTACTCGAAGGGCGTGGGAATCAGCTACACAAACCCAGGCCGTGTTCTGTTGGTAATATGTAACTTGAGTGTAGTATTCTTTACTGGCCCTTTGCCCTGATCCCAAAATATGCTCGCACAACAATGTTTTCACTTCATTTATTCCTTTAAAACAAGTCACTTCATACATTTAGATATTGAAAAATCACATATCATAAATAAAATGAATGCATCTTAACAAAGGCAAAATCATGAGTTGTATAAAATGAAATTAGACATCTCCCAGAGAGCAGCAGTGCATCGACCTTGGAAACTTGCTGGCAAACGGCAAGGGAACATTCTGAAAGCAACACTAAGAACACATTTTCAYATACCAAGAAAACAGCTCTTTCTGTTTGGCCCCCTTTTACACCTTTGAATTATGTTCTGAGATCCGTATTTCAGGCTTTCCTGGTGACTGTCGTATCTAAGGAACTCTGCTTCTACTGTGTTAGTACAGCCACAACRAGACTATTTTTCATTCTTAACCTTTTGAAAGCTATATGTACTTATTAGGCATTGTTAAAGAAAACAAATCATTTGGTACAAATGCATTTCCCGTGGCACCTTGAATGGCACGAACGTGAACAGGCAACCCTTGTCCTTTAAGTCACTGGTGGGTTACACTCAGCTAAGCGTTCTACAGGTGTTCTGGAGCCAAGCCACATCATCTCGGCACAAACTCTTCAGCCTCCTTACCTAGAACTTAGCCAAGCCATACATTCACTGTCCTTAAATTCCCATACACAGGTTCATGGGCTTCAAAACAAAAGTAAAAATGTATGGCATGCAYGATGCTCGTATTCGTGGCCTTATACATTGCCTGTCTAGTAGTACTCATCCTTTTCACTTTAAGATGCCAGGGGAAGGTTAGCACGCTCCCTTAAATCAAGTGAATTAAGACACAAACATCCCATAATTCAGTAAACATAATACTTTGTTTTTCAAATAAAAGAGTCAAAGCACTGTAAACAAAATGTTAGCTAATTTTTGAAGAAAAAACAAAAACAAAGACAACAACCAAAAAAAAAAAAAAAAAAAAAAAACCCAACCTTTCCCACAACCAAGGCAGTCTTATATTCATTGAGTTGGACACATTACAATAGGTCTTAGGAAACATCCTGGGGCAGGAATGCTGATCAATAAGCACTTACCCTAGCAGCAAAAAGCCCTGGTTTGATGCTTAGTGCTGTAACAAACTAGTTTATTCAAATAAAGTGTTCCTTGAGGTTTGTAAATACTGCTTGCATATCTTACTCAAAAGTCAATTTCTCCAAAATAAGTTTGCTTAAAATGAAGGAAAGGTTTGATGGATCTACTCTTTAACAATCACGTTACAGAAGTAACGCTCCTTATGTTAGGACACAGACCACACTCCTAACAGAGCGAAACTGGACTGTGTCGTAAGATATACAAATACTGACGGCAATAGCTTATGAGAGCTGCTGGCTGGCAGCTCGGGGTGGTATCTTTACTGCCCTCAAGATCCTAAAGAGAGCTATGTAAACTTTTATTCTCTAATTTTTAAAGTGCTGCAAATGATGTTTCAACACGTGAAAAATGTAATTTTTCATATATGTAAATGTAAGAAGGCCACCTGATTTGTTCATATATAACGTGTGTCTGGATCGTTGTTGCTTAATTTCACATACATCCTACTGTAATTTTTCCACAAAGACAGAAAATTCAACTAGGGCAGCTTGAAGGGAGGAAGTTAGACAGACAAATAAGTAAGGCAGGAGCAGTTGGGGCATAGTCGGGTAGTGAAATATTATTAATTTGGGATTCTGATTTTTCTGGGACTTGAACTCAATAGAGTATTCAAATGGTATTAGTTCCTAACAAGGTTAGGCCAGTAACTACTTGATTGTGACCACTTCACATTCATGAAGAGCTTAAGAAGTCAACCATGAATCACTAGCAAAAGATATGGTAGCATCCRGATCCCTTCATGTGGTGTCATATCACAAAATTCCCAGGGACATTAATTTGGACTACTGCTGTGACTAGGGCATCTTTATAAAAACACACTGAATCTTTAATCCAAAAAAGAATGGGGGATACTGGGGAAGTAAGTGGGGGCAAGGCATAATTTTTATTCTATCACTAATGTAAATCGACTCACTTTAATTAAAAATAATTCTTGTAGGACAGGCAAAAACTGAACAGAAAGGGTTTCATTAGGACATAGTTTCTTTTTAGCTTTGCTGCAACTAAGTTCACAGATTTTTCAAAATTCTAAAAATGAGTTTCCTCACAATAATTTCAAGAGCTTAATAAATACAGGAAAAATATAAATTCTATGAGGCTTAACAGCTTGTATTTGGAATGAACAGAAATTAATAATTAAATAATTTGCATATAATGCTTCACCTGGAATGTTTCACAACAAAAACACTACTCTAAAATCAGTTCTCATATCAGCAAATGATTAAAATGTCTTTTTGAAAGTCATTTCACTATCAAGTGTCTACCTGGCAACCAGACAAACCAAGTAAAAGATAAAACAGAATAAGAAACAATCCCCTAAATAAATACTAAACAAAACATACAAATAACACTTAGAACAAAGATTTGAGTTTTAAGATACCAGTGCTCATTCTATTTCTCTACATTTACTAAATAAATTCTCTGTACATTATATAGACTCAATTTTAAAGTGACAGGAATTTATTTTCAAAAAATAGAACATGCCTGACACATTATAAATTATTCAATAAATACTTGTTGCATGAACAAACTTCTGGATCCAAAATTTTAGAAATACTGAATTTGGATGCTCAAGTGATAAAGGAAGGCAGGCTTAATAAATATGATGCATAACCCAGTGTTACATTTTTAATTTACAGCTTTAAATTAARTATTTTATAGAGGAAACAAAAGAGATTTTAAACAATCTGAACCAGAGGACAGGTACAAAGAGACTCGTGACAGTCATTCACGTGTCACGAACGCCAATGCTCAGCATTTGAAGCTCACTAGTACTATCTTTAAGGCTYGGTTAAAAAAGGAAAAACATTTTCAATTTATATGACTATAATAACGCCATTGCTTGACTGGCTATGTGCACAAAGGATATTCAAGAAAAGCCACCTGGCCAGGTCTGGTGGTCCCCGCTTGTAATCTCAACACTCAGAAGGCAGAGGCAGAAGGATCACTTTGAATTGGAGGAGCCCGGTCTACATAGCAAACTCCAGGCCAGCAAGAAACACAGGGGGACCTTGTCTCAACCCAAGAGAGAATGTATGTCATTTGATGACTGACGCATACTTTGTGAATTGTTCAACTGTCCTTAAAGGAACTTCCTAAATTGTTCACTTTAACATTCTTTAATTTCACATGGTCACCATTACCATGTAAAAGGCTAAGGGTTGACTTTGATTTTAAAACATTTGCTAAGAAGAGTCATGGAAAGACGTAAGTGCTTTAAAGTCCACCAGTGGTTCTCTGAGTTATTTAATAAATGACATCAAGACCAAACTTCACAACAGTATGCCTCTATACACTGTACGACAGAGTATACGACAAATTATAACTTAGCATCCCTGATCTTTAGAAGAATTAAGAGGTAGAAAACTTTACCTGGAAGATTCTATAGTGAAGCTAAGTTTTGAGAGCAAGTGCCTTGAGGATCAATCCTCAAGCAAATGGCTACATACCTGACACTAGGTAGCTGTATTCTGTGAGAGCTGTGTAAGGCAAGGATTTTAAAATTTTATTTTCTAAGTGAAACAAACCAAATCAATTATTTCAAAACTGAAAGTCAAAGATCACAGATGAACAAAGTACTAACTTGCAGAAATGTGGAATATCCAAAAGATCATAGTGGAGCTATGAACTCTGTTAGCTACGGAAATGATTTTCAGGAAACCAAAGCATACCACTGACGCTTGAGAGGAAGACTTGTTTGTAAGAAGTGCTTTGAGCTGAAGAGCTGAGGAAATTAAATCCCTCTAGAAAAACTTATATGTAAAAAAGCAAAAGAACACTCAAATTTTCAAGATACTTCTTGAATTTTAAACTAAATTAGCAATTAAAAAGGCATACCCTGCTTCATTTAAAAAACTTATCTAATGTGACAAACACCAATACATGGATTGCATTAAAGCACGAGGCCGACAGTCTTTCAAAGCTTCAGTAAGCTGCTTCAGGCACCTTTTCCCTTATACATTCTGGTTTTATATACTAGAAATCTCAACAGGACCACATTAATTCCTGTTTTAGATAACATTCTCAAGGGATATACTTATCCCTGTAAAATTGCTTTAATGTACTTGTAAGTAGTTAGATACACTTATAAAGTCTACCAAATTGCAATATAAAAAAGTTTTGACAATTCTGAGTATCTTCATTTGATGAATCAATTCAGAATTTAGAAACTACTAACTCATTCAAAGTTATTAAAAGGAATCAACTACTGGAGACATTGGTTTATGTCCAGTGGCCCTCCAYAAGGCTCTCCGCGTTACCTAACATACGATGTTTTCTTCTATAAGCTAAAGCTGCTGGACGCTGCTTTATAACACAATCCAGTCTTCGGGTACGCATCAGACGTGGCCAAAACCACCTATTCCGACACCCCAGTAGAAAGAGGGCATGCCACTAGCGTAGACACACATCTGTAAACTTGCACACTGATTTTAATCTTAACAAGGAATTTCAGTGTCAGTCCTACTAGTTTAAGATAAAAGGATGGTCCAAGCATTGTGTTCTATTCTGTGGGGTTATGAATAGCTTATTGGAAAACCCAAAGCCTTCTGGATCCGTGAGGTAGTAGGCTCCAACTCTTATGAACAGATCACACCTCTCCAAAGTTGGTATGACCTGTCTCCCGGGCATGGTCCCTGGCTTCAGCTTGCCCGATGAGGCCCTTCTGACACACCATGCATCTCAGGGTGAAGCGGTTTACATCCGTGAACTGTCTCTTTCTTCTAGCTTCATCAGCTAATTCCAGTGCTTGGACAAGTACAATATCATCATTTGAGGAGAAAATGGTCAGAGGAGGGGTGTCTGGATCAGGGAAATTCCGCTGAAGTGGGTCATAGTGAATGCCATCGTAGATAAGGAGAACCCTTTTGGTATACCCTGCATCTTCCCCAAAACGATCAATTCGGACTGTCTGTGTATCTACTACACATATTTCACATTGATAAAACTTAGACAGGATTGATATTTCAATAGCTCCTCCCCAAGTATCATCCCTTCTGATCCAGTCACAGTACTCCGCGTTTGTCTTCCCCAGTATCGCCTCACTATACAAGTCTGGATCACTTGCTACAATCTGCGCTATGAGGCGTCTCATCTCAGGGGCACAAGCTGGATTCAAGACTCCTCCTTCAACGACGTAGTACACACTGGTAAAGAGGCAAGAGTTGTCTGCTGGGACTGCGGTTCTGGTAAGCACAGGCAGAGATTCCCTGAYATAACTAGGAGCACCATGTTTTGAAAACGCAGGTGACGCTTTTGGTCTGGTTTGGTCTTCTTCAACGATCAGCATGTCACCTGTTAAAAATAAAACAAATGCAGAACTGCAGAGAAATTATAGATTGGGTGTTTATCAGCCAACTCAGTAAATTAGAAACCAAATGAGTTCAGAGCATAAAGCGGGTTACCAAGGAGAGCGTGCAACTTTGTACATAAGAGGCCAGTAACTCTTTTAAGTTTGTTTGTGTTTACTCCACTGTGTCTTCAGAAAAGAGCAAAAACAGAACAAAATGCTTCGCGTTGTATTTCAATTTAAAAAGCCAAATCTTTCGGATGTTCTCCACAGACTAGGGAGGTCACCGGGGTGTTCTTGCACTTCGCATGACCATTTGACAGTCCGAGGGCCCTTGACACGAAATGGACAGCTTTAATGGTCAACACTGACGTTCAAGTTCTAAAACTGGGAACGAATAACTGCTGTTGGTTAATTCTACGATACAAAACATAACGTCCAAGTGTACACGAAACGAACTCAAAACGGAAAACGAATTAAGACAAAAAAAAAAAAATCGGTATCTCAACTGCTGATCAGGATAGGAAAAAAGAACCATCCAGTCAGGGAAAAGGGTCCTGCTCTCCTTTGGGAAAGCAGAGAAAAAGGAATGACCTGGAAGCAGGCTTGGGGAAACAGGGAACTTCAAGACTCCAGGCTTGTCTCTAAATCACAGGTAAATGACTGGACGCCTGCCCCGGCCTTCCCGGGGTTCTGGTCCTCGAAGCCCCTAGCTGTCACACCGGCACTTTGCCTTCACTCTTCTCCCCTCAACGTCCTCCAAGCCGTCCCCGGCCCCGGCCGGTGCCCGTACCTGACTGGATGGGCAGGTCCCCAAGAGTGATGTCCCGGTCGCTGAGATCCAGGCACTCCGGTGGGTAGCCGACGAGGATTCGCTGACTGCCCGGAGCGATGCCGGTGATAGCGGCGATTTGGCCCTGCAGCTCCCATAAGCGGGTCCGGCTGGAAAGACCCTGCAAAAGGTGGGTGCCACCCTTGGCCTTGCAGCGGAGCCGCCACATAGCGTCGGCCGGCCGGCCTCCCGCGGGGCCAGCCTTGCGCCCAGCCTCAGCCTGGGGGACCGCGCCGGAACAGCCAGCGGGGGGGACCCCAAAATGGCCGCCTTTGGCGCCTCCAAACATCGCGAGAAGTAGCCGCCGGGCCCGCTTCTCGCGACACCTCGATGGGGACTCGGCCTCGGCTCTTCCAAAACCGCGCGGGCTCTTAAAGTGCTAAGGGCGGCCGCGGGTGAGGGCTGGAGGTCGGCCAGCTCTCCCGAGCGCTC
>BDUI01006276.1:77349-87359 GCA_002335545.1 Apodemus speciosus
GGACTTTCAACATTAAGACTGTTATAGACTATAGGGACTCTTGAAGGTAGACTAAATGTATTCTTTATTATGCTTTGGCTAGGTATGGTGTCCATAGACTCATGTGTTTGAACAGGCCTATGGGGGCCAGGAAATGGAATGTAGTGGTTGAATAGGCTTGGCCTAGGGACTGGCACTATTAGGAGGTGTGACCTTGTTGGAGTGGGTGTGGCCTTGTTGGAGTGAGTGTGGCCTTGTTGGAGTACTTATAGCCTTGTTGGAGGAAGTCACTGTGGGTGTAGGCTTTGAGACCCTTCTTCTAGCTGCGTGGAATACAGTCTTCTGGCTTTCTTTGGAAMAAAATAWAGAACTCTCAGTTTTGTCTCTAGTACCATGACTGCCTGGATGCTGCTATGCTTCTGGCATGATGATAATGGACTAAACCTCTGAACCCGAAAGCCTGCCCCAATTAAATATTGGCCTTTAAAAGAGTTGACTTGGCCATGGTGTCTCTTCAATGCAGTGGAAACCTTAACTAAGACAGGCTATAAGTTGTTCCCTGCTGATAAGTTAATGTCCTGGCAGGARCCCTCCATTGGAGCAGACACAGTGCTCCCCTCAGGCCATACAGCAGAGGCCTTCCGCTTTCCAACAGGCCAAAAGTAGAAGAATTCTTCCTCAGGCACTTGGATTTCTCCTTCTTTCTCTGAAGTATCCCCCAGCCCCATGCAGCTGCTTGTCAAGCTCCATTGCACACGACTGCATTTCTTCCTCTTCACCACCTCCTCTTGATAGCAACCAAGGTCTGCAGGCTTACCTGCTCTGTTGTTTTCTCTTGGAACTAATAAAATTCTTCACAAGTTTCCTGATGATTCAGTATTAAAATTCTTAATCAAATTATCAATTTGACTAAGAACCCCAAAAGAAACTCTCAGTTCCCCCACACTAATTGAACTTCCATTCTTCAGTACTGACACAGTCCTGGGGGAGCTAACATCTGGAAGCTGATCTGGTAGGCATGAAAGGACTGTGGCATGCAAAACAAGGCTGTTTTGGCTCACACAAGACTGGACTCCGAGCAAGGTCACTGCTGCCTCCAAGGAAGACTGTTATCAGAGTTATTCATAATGAGCTGTAGCTACAAACATGGACACCAGTTCAGGATAGGTGTTTAGGCTGAGCCATTTCTGATTCAAGTTGAAGACTCTTTCCTTCTAGCAACAATACATAACTTATTCCAGGACACTGGGACATTAAAACAATAGCCTACTGTCCACGTAGAAACACCCCATAAAAGCCCCTTCGGATGCTTCTTGGTACACATTGCCTCTCTATTGTCTTGCCCRCTATGGCTGTCTTGAAGTGTGTCTGATAAACTCAGCTGCTTTCTTGGGTCTTTGGTGCACTCATTCACAGCCTGCATATCATCTGCCTGTTAATACTATCCCTGGCACAGAAGAGAATCTAGAAAAGTGGGGAGGAAGTGACACTCAGTTTGGTCTTTGCTGGGAAAGTACCATTGATCGGCACCCTGTCTGTCCTCAAAGCTGGAGAGAGCCGTAGGCAGTGAACTGTAAACACTGGAAATATTGACAGAAGTCAAGGTCGTGGCAGGACTATCTGGCGAAAGCCCGTTGGGCAAGGATAAACCTGCAGTCTAAAGCAACCGGTCAACTGACTCGCATTTCAGAGACTGAGAAATTACTTAAGATTTTCATTCTGACAGCTCTTTAATCATCTTTTTTGTGGTTGCAAAGCCACTGTATATACTRTTGTATTTCTATTATTCTTCCCTGTTACAGGGTAGACTTTCTTTTTCACATTTGTTCCAGGGGGAAATGTAACTCCTTCTTAGAAGGAAGCTGTTTTGATCTGAAGTGTTTAGAAGGATGCTTTTGACTGATATCAGGGTTTAATTCCATCGTGGGTCAAGTCACTGCTCACCAAATGCTTTGTTGGATTGTGTGCTGTCTGTTATGGCTGATTTCTGCCTTAGATGGTAAGTGTGATTTCCGTACAAGATATGTCAATTTGTGGGTTAAGAGGCATTCTATATAGGGTTTTAATGAAATTTATATTTATAATATTTATTGAAAATTCTCAAGTAAGATATATGCTCTGTACTCATTGTGAGCTCAGTATACATCGATGACGATCTTGCTCCCTGAGANCTGATAGGATGTGCACATTATTATATTTCCTTGCCTGTTATTCCTACCAGAAACTGAACATTTTTTGTTTCCTTTATGGAAAAGTTCTGTACATCATGGCTTTTCACAGACAATATTATGAAATAGTGGCCCAACTTCTCATTATTTTTCAAAAGATGATGTTGTAGATTACTTGTGTGCCATTTTGTGACCCTAGCTAAGGTAATGCCAGAAGAGTTGTGACTTTACTTGAAATCATCTCATCCAGTCTCTGGCTTCAGGGTATCACTTTCCTTTCACTATCCCTTCCTGTTGTGGGCTGCAGTGTGCTCACTGAGAGGGCTGCTGTTTTTAATCTGCTGTGTGTTTAGGCCTTACTCACAATCTTATACAAGGGGACATATGATCCTAAGAGTGGGTCCGAGTACTCCTTCCTGTGAACCTTTCACTGGGTATGTGACTAATATGCGTATGACTCAGTTTAAAAACATTTTGAATTGTGTGTAGTTTTTTGTTGTTGAGGCAACAAACTGCTTACTCAGATGTAGTTTTCCTGTGGCAAATGCAGAGGGCTTCTTCCAGGTGGCTTGTGATATAGAGAGGTGCCAAGCATTCTTCATTTGGATGGAAATGGGCAGAATTGGGAAGCCCAGTAACAGTTTTATTGCAGATTTCTTAGGTACAGCTCTGCTGAAAGTGAAGATGTTAATCCTTAGTAGCATTCTGATTTATTCTCTTGATATTAATAATGAAATATTGCATCAGGTCCATTTGAAGTGTATATAATTGTATTTGAACTGTGTTTTATGTGCATGTCTGTATAGAATGGGTTAATAAAATTGTYGAGTAACTTGAACTTATTGGAAGGCTTCTGGTTTTATTTATTTTATTTTATTTTGGTTTGTATTTTGAGTTGTACTTCCCATCTGCTGTCTTCTAAAACTACCTCATACTTGACAAGCTGAGACTTGCTTAGCAAAGAAACGTAAGTTCTCAGAATGCTTGGTGTCCAGGGGTACAGGCATTGCTCTCTTTCACCACCTTCTGGGGGAAGATGGGAAGGACATTATTGGTAGTAAGTACATGAACTTTAGTAGTCATGCGCACCTTGTGGTACCTGTGCAAGAAATAAGAATTATAATAAGCCATGCAACACTTAACTTTTGTTATCTATTGTGAAGAAGAAATTGGAAGATCTTTCTGAATTCACTGCGCTGTTTCTGCCTGTTTCTAAGCCGACTTCAGCCAGTGGTATGAGATGGTGCTTACCTTCTGCTGGAGCAGACAGATGGCTGACCACGCTTCTTTCACTCCACAGTTCACTAGCAAGGACACAGAGCTCATGAGTAATGTAGAGTCAGAGGCTTCCTCCAAAAACTACTAAACCAAGATTTTAACAGGATTACTAGGTGGTTGGATCCATAAGTACATTTAATACTTTAGAAACAAGCTTTGCAAGTAAAGAATTTCTTACAAGGTAAACATTAAATACTAGTTCAAGGTTGACCAATCAGAAGTTGATTGGTCCACTTTGCTTATGTCAGGGTGGGTTAAGGTAACCATATCATTGGTACCCTTCTTAGGAGTGATATGGCTGGTGACTTCATTGCTACTCAGTGTRTGTGTGTGTATGTGTGTGTGCACGTGTGCAGATGTGCTCTGTAGGCTATCGTAGCCTGTGTTACCTCAGAGATCCAGCCTACCCGTGCTTTATGTCTTAGGCATGTAGCTTATGGTCCAGTTCTGAAAAAGATAGATGGCCCATTATTGTCACCTTTTCAGGGAAAGAAGCCATTGAAGTTTACCTGATTCCCCCGAGTCAGGGTGTGTGCTCACAGGCGTTTGGATGTGGGGATGCGGTAACCATGGCAGGGTTGGGATGGATTCTTTTCAGATTTCTGTGCGCATCATCTGGCTGTGGTGTAACAGCTTTGCTTCTCTTTCTGACTCCTAGGAAGCGGAGCATGTTCTGGCTGAGCATAGGCGCCCCTCAATGGCGTCTCTCACTTTGCTCTCCTGATGTGAGGCTGAGGCCAGACCTCTCCGAGGAACTGGATCTGCTAAAAAGCGTGGGATGCCAGCATCACTGAGGCTAGAACAGGAAGTTAAGTGGGAACTTCTCATTTGAGGCTACCAAAAATGAGGCCTGGAAAACCTTCACTACATTTCTTCCCCCCATGCCTAACAGGAATAGTACTACATTGTGCCTCAAAAAGTCTTCAACAGCTTGAACAAGTTAGTTCTTGTCTCTCCTGAACCAGGTTTGCAAATGCTATTCTCCTTGGGCATTCAGTGTCCTACCTATGGCTGACTGATTGCATCCTTGGCTGGAGATTTGCCTAATGTGTGAACCCACTGCTTCAGAATTGGTTTCTAGGTGAGGATGAACTTGAGGAAGCCTTTTCTGCTCACTGAGAGCTGCTCTTTTCATCTGATGGAGGAGAGCAGGCTGGAGTGCAATTCCAATGGTAAATGGCAGGTGTCAGGAACTAAGCTCTCAAGTGCTCTTCTCTGATGGCAGAGGAGCAGTGTCCATGGACCCCTGTTCATCTAGAGAAGTTTTTCCTGTTCCATGCCCTTTGGTGCAGAGTCTGACTGCTAGACTTYCCCAAAGGGGACCAGCCTTTACATTCTCTCATAGCTGCTGCTTTCTCTCTGAGGCTTGCGCCTCGCACATCTGGACAGGATGATTCAGTGCCTCCTGAGGGTGTGGGAATGAAGGCTAGGCTGGACCATCTCCAACCCGTAAGGAAATAAAGATGGCTTCTTGGGAATAAATTTTTTTTAATTTTTTTTTTATTTCAAAATAGGCAGAAGCAGACATGCCCCTTGTGTCTGTCTAATTGATGTGATCTGCGAAAAGCTGTGGCTGTCACTCCAGGAGCAGTGGTCCTATGCTGGGTACCTCTGCTCTAACTGTCACTACTGTGATCAGCTGGTCTCCCCCAACACAAGGTAGATGCAGCATAGCCTTGGGGCATCAATGAGTGGGTGTCTCTTTCAGAAGAATCAGATTCGCAGGTCACCGAGTGTCTGATGCACACACTGTACTGTGAATGCACTCCTAGTGTGTTATTTCTGAAGAAGAATGCAGAAGCCACAAAGTGTACTGTACCTCACCGGTAGAATTCAGTGTTACTGTTTTTTTTTTTTTTCCATTTTATTTTTGTTTCCTTTTCACTGGAGCTGCACACTTGTTGGGCAGAAAGATAAGTAGCAAGAAAAGTCATAAAATGGGCTTTTTCTAAATGGTTCTTTTATACCGTAGACAATCCTGGAGACTGTTCCCTAAGTAGGATGTGACGAACTGCTGGCAGTTCAGTGACTCCTCCCAGGCTGCAGCTTACTTTCTGTGTATGCAAGTCCCCTGGAGAGAGGCTCCCTCCCCTGCCTAGGACAGGCGCTCTTCTCTTGGCTGATYGTAAAATACTGTACTACAGGGCTTTTTTTCTTGAGGTATAGGATGCTTTCTGCATTGAAGTACACTCCTTTCTGATGATCAGATGGTATTTTTATGAAGCTATTTATTTTGTGTGAGTTTGCATGTATTTAATCAGAATGTAATATCTGTTCTCAGTGTTCTGCTAGCAATGTAGGTGGCTTAAACCCTGAGCCTAATGTCCATAGTATTACCTTAAGTTAAATTTGTAGAGCATAAATGTCTGCATATGTCAAAGAATGGTAACTATGTTATGACTGTAGATTTTTAAATTTTTCTCATTGATTTTATTATAAACCAAGAAATGTATTTCTCTGGAAAAAAAGTTCTCTCTTAGATAAGTAAAACCATGCTGAAATATCTCAGTAACATATACTGCTTTTGTAATAAGAAAATAAAGTTATTTTTTATTAAAAGGTGTGATGAAATTTTCAATTCACATACAAAACCACACCATTTGATACATTACATATGCACAAAATATTAACGTTTTCAAAATGTACTTGAAAGTTGTCTAAGGAATGAGTTTGAAATTATTAAATGGTATCTGTTTCCAGCTATTGTAGYGTTTCAGTTAGTAACTATCAAGTTCCTCTAGCATTTCAAAGTCAGTAGGATTGTTATAGCCATTTATTATCACTAGTCTAGACATTTATTCATTGAGGTACAGATATTTAATGACTTCTTGTTGATTGCCAGGTAACAACTCAAACCAGTTCTGGAAAGCCACAGACACGTCAGGTTAAACATACTTCCTTAAGTTGGGGTGGGGTGGGGGAGGGGGGGCGTCAATGCCTTGGAGGCCATTGAGGATAGGCCCTTCCTGGTCCATGAACCCACCTCTGGTTTTCTTGATGACACTAGAAGGGCAAGCCCAGTATGGTGTCAGTTGCCGTATGAAAAGATGGAGGTACCTGGGCATTGTTGAGGTCTATTAAGGTAAAGCTACTTTCTCCTGATCAAAGGAACAGGGTCTAAGTTTTACCTGTCCTTGGGTAGAGACCTGACATTCCAAAAACATTAGATACGATTGATTGTCTACTGCTAAGAGTTAACTAATTGGATCTGTCAGTCACCTGGCCAGGAGTTCACCCATAGGAAATCTGATTTGTTTGTTGCAGTGTTAAAGAGAGGGAAGAATAATTAATGAATCAGGCAGTGTGGTGATTTGAAAATGTTTGGCCCAGGGAGTGGCACCTTTAGGAGGTGTGGCCTTGTTGGGGGAAGTGTGTCACTGTGGGGGTGGGTTTTTGATCCTTCTCCTGGCTGCCCTGGAAGCCAGTCTTCTCCTCGTTCCCTTCAGAACAAGATGTAGAACTCTGAGCTCCTCCAGCCCCATGCCTGCCTGGACGCTGCCGTGTTTCCTGCTTTGATGATAATGGACTGAACCTCTGAATCTGTAGGCCAGCCCCAATTAAATGTTGTTCTTTATAAGAGTTGCTTTGGTCATGGTGTCTCTTCACAGCAATGGAAACCCTAACTAAGACAGAAGTTGGTACCGGGGACTGTGGTATGGCTGTGATGGGCCTGACCGTGTTTTCGTTTGGAGGGATGTGGATTGGGGGACTTTGGATTCGGGAAGCAGTGGAATGCTTTAAGTGGGGCTCAATGGACCATCATAGTGGGAGTAGGATGACATTGGTGCTGAGGGTGATTTGAACTGTGCAGATCTGGCCCAAGAGGTTTCAGTGGAGAAAAATGTTAGTATGTGGCCTAGAAACTGTTATATGTAGTTTTTTTTTTAAAAAACCAAAACAAAACACTACTGCCTTCCTGGGAGCTATGACTCTGGAGTTGCTGCCAGTGTTCTGGCCTCCCGGTTCCCTTTTGCCCCTCCAGGTTTAGCTTGGCCAAGCTGCCAGCACCAACCCAGCTTTTCTCTCTACCCACTTTTGCTCCATGGATGAAAAATACTCAGACAGCTTTATTACTTTAGAATTTGCCTATAGCACAATTGCTGGGCTCAGATACCTCCCGCCTGGAAATGTGTGGCCTTAATAATTTATTGTCCCTGTGTCTCCTCCTGCCCTAAGCTTAATGACTCATATCAGCTAGCCTCCGCTGACCTCCTTGGCTATCCCCCAGTGGTGGAGGCTGCTGGTTCTAGCTTCCTTGAGATCTCATGTGATTGTTTTGTGTTTCTTCTTCCAAAGCCTTGCTGAAAAGCCCCTTCTCTTTCTCTGCATCTCCCTTTTCCTCCTGGGACCCAGAAGTCAAACCGGTCCCTTCTGTGCAGCAATTGGCTCCAGGAATTCTTTATTGACAGGATCAAGAACCAATTAGGAAACTAGACCTTAGTATCAGCACTTCCCCCTACAGACTGTTTTTGCCATATTTTGGTGAAGAACATGGCTGCTTTTTGCCATTGTCCAACGAGTCTGCCTGAGGCTTAGGTGAAGAGATTTAGATTAATTACTTCAATAAAGGAACTCTCAAAACAGCCTGGTATAAATTCTGTTGTGTGGTTATTAAAGTTCACTCTTATAAAGACTATTTTAATAAAATAGTCTTCCTGGACGCTTTGAAAGGAGCAAGCTGAGAAAGGAAAAATACACAATACAAAATGTTGGTTCAAAGAGTAAAGGGGCACCAAGAAGTAGAAGGGAGCTTGATCCCGTGCTCAATGTTATTAAATGAAATTAAGGGAATGCCTTAGGGCAGGCAAGATCCCACTCAGCTATTGTTTGTATGTTTGCAGTTGAACAATGAATCGTTATACTATGCTAGGTGTTCATATCTGGTTATTGTTTTTATTTGGACTTTTAATCTGAAATGAAATACAATCTGGAAAATGGAGGGCACATCTGTGATCCAGAGCTTGAGGCTGGAAGATATAGTGACCATTGAAAAGCTTAGGCCCAGGCATGTTGGTACATGCTTTTAAGCCAGGAGACAGGCAAGAAGAGCTCTGAGTTCAAAGCAAGCCTGGTAGAGCAAGTTCCAGGTAGCAGTAAGCCCAGGTATGGTGCTATACAACTTCAATCCTAGCATTCGGGAGACAGAGCCATGCAGATCTCTAAGTTCAGTCTACAGAGCAAGTTCCAGGACAGCCAAGCTTAGGCAGTTGGAAGGAGCTGGAAAACAGAAAGCTGATGATAATGTAATAGAACAAGGTTGAAGGCCATGTTCCAKGCCCAGCAAGCAGCAGAACTTGACAGCTTTGGACACGTGGCTCTAGATTTAGAGTCAAGAATAGAAGGGACTACTGGGACAATTGATGCCGGCTAGCTGGAGGTAAGAAATTGTGGTGATTAAGAAATGATCAGCATCTCTGAGGTAAAATCTTCTGGGAAGTGTTTCCTGAGAGTACAAAGAAACTGTGTTCCAGAGATAGCCAAGGTTGTACCTTGTGCTTCATCTGGACTTGGTAATGAGTAAGAATCACCGGGGTGGTGTTGGTTTTGAAGGCATGAATCCGTCACGAAGAGCAGATGGGGCTTGGTACTGTGAGGCTAGGGAAGACCATTTATGAAGGTGAAGCCTCAGTAACAGTATATGGCTCAGGACTGAGGGGGTCATGCAAAGAAGTTGAGCCTAAGAGAGGCTATTGGTGAAGCCTAGTTGCAATGAAAAACCCCAGTGTGTTAAAGATGCTAGTTTCATGGGATGACCACCAAGAACAGCAGCAGCAAGARCCTAGAGATCTACAGGGGGCAGAGCTATAGAAGTGACTTAGCCCTTTAGATGAGCCCAGAAGATCATATATAGATCCCAGACATTGGAACAAGAAGGCTTAATATTGAAGTTACCTTGGAGACCCCAGAACTGTGGGACACCTGCAGAGGAAAGCTGCCAACAGGGAGTTGAACMCACCCAAGAGAACAAAGTTTGTTGCTGCTGAATGCCAGATCTGCCAACAGCAGTCTACAAGGACRAAAGGAGTTGGAGACCTGAAGAGTGCTTTGATATCGGACATGAAGACCAAGTTTGGAGTTTGTCCAGCTGGATTTTGGTCTTGCTTTGGTCCAATATTTCCTCACTATGACTTTTTGGAATAGTAAAGTATATCCTATGATGTTGGAACTATGTAATCTGCATCTTSATGGTGATTTTATAGGGTATTACAGTTAAGTGATTGGATGAATCTCATTGGAGACTGAAATTKGGACTTTCAACATTAAGACTGTTATAGACTATAGGGACTCTTGAAGGTAGACTAAATGTATTCTTTATTATGCTTTGGCTAGGTATGGTGTCCATAGACTCATGTGTTTGAACAGGCCTATGGGGGCCAGGAAATGGAATGTAGTGGTTGAATAGGCTTGGCCTAGGGACTGGCACTATTAGGAGGTGTGACCTTGTTGGAGTGGGTGTGGCCTTGTTGGAGTGAGTGTGGCCTTGTTGGAGTACTTATAGCCTTGTTGGAGGAAGTCACTGTGGGTGTAGGCTTTGAGACCCTTCTTCTAGCTGCGTGGAATACAGTCTTCTGGCTTTCTTTGGAA
>BDUI01006277.1:0-23050 GCA_002335545.1 Apodemus speciosus
CAAATGGTTGGAACTGGAAAATATCATCCTAAGTGAGCTATCCCAATCACAAAAGAATACATATGAAATGCAATCACTGATAAGTGGATATTAATTAGCCCAGAAACTCTGAATACTCAAGACACAATTAGCTAATCATATGATTCCCAAGAAGAAGGGAAGAAAGGGCCCTGGACTTGAAAAGACTTGATCCAGTATCGTAGGGGAGTACCAGAACAGAGAAATGGGAGGGAAGTGATTGGGGAATAGGCGGAGGGAGGAGGACTTATGGGACATATGGTGAAGGGGGGAACTGAGAAAAGGGAAAGCATTCAGAATGTAAACAAAGAATATAGAAAATAAAAAAGAAAAAGAAAAAGAAAAAAGAATAGTTTTCTCATCTTCAAATCTAGATTTTAAAACCATAAAATAGAATAAAGGAAGGGATGAGATCAGCAGTATGGAGTAAAGGCATAAGAAAGACTAGAAGGGTGTGCTATGATCAAAACATATTGTTTACATGTATAAACATGTCTTAATAAAAACCATTATTTTGTACAAATAGTGTGCACTATTTTTTTAATATCATCATCAAGATGCTGATATTCTCACAATAGATATGTTTCCCTTTTCTAGTCTTTACATGCATTTCCAATTTCCTATTTCTGGAAGGCAAAGTCACATCTGGACCAGGATGTATTTCCTCACAATAAACTTTGGGAATATACTCTGAAGACTCTTCAGCATTTAGAGCAACTACACTACAAAGCTCTCTGTTTTCCTCTATGATCTGGAATCTCTAAGGACAACCTCAAGTTTTCTTACCATCTGTCATTATCAGCTGGGTTTTTACAGCTGAGGTTCTGTGTCAGAAGTCCCAAAGACTACTAGTAACTTTAGTTTGATTCTAGAAAGACTTTTGAGGCTCAGAAAAGGAGTCACATGACATTTGCCATGCACAACATTGAAGTGATCTGCAATGAAGTTGGTGAAAGGGAGACAGACTTGGAAGATAGTTCAATATAGCATCATGGGGTAACTTTAGTCCTCCCTACATCATTGTACAATGACTTGACAGAAGGCACATGGGGAAGCTCTTGGATGACTTAGACTCACACCTCCATCCTAGGAAATGCTAAACAAAGAGCTGACTTTTAGCCTGACATGATATGAAAATAGTCCTTGGGATTTTAACTGTACTAAAGGGGTTTAACGTTAAAATGGAATCGGGCTTTGGTAGTTTCCTTTATCTTGAGCAATGGCCTTTCTAAATATTATGGACAAAATGAACACAATCTCCTGAACTTCTGTCTTTTCTTGGACCCTATTCCCACCAGGTGATCAGCTCCCACCTTCTGTGGAAATGCTTCTGTTTATGGAGTAGCTAAGGAAATGTGCTCAGAGGAAGAGGGAAGTTTGCCCATGTTTGAGAAAACATAATAAGCAGATGCCATACCGGAAGAAGGAAGTAATGAGCTGCCTAGTGTGCATTAAATGGGCATTTATTGATTACATGAGATTTTTTATAGCAATGTGTTTTTACAGAAGTGCCAATTTCCTTTGGTGGGGCTGTCTAGTTCATAAAGGAGATCCAAAGAATGCTTGGGTGCCTTTTATRTCTTTTTACTGTGGTTCTGTATGTCTCTATTCATTGATAATAGCAAAGAGGAGAAATTCTGGCACATTTTATCATTATGCAAATAAGTGTATGAGGTTTTCAATAACTTTCTTAAGATAAATTGCTAATTTCCATTAAAAAAGCAAAGCCAGAACTCTTTTATTGAATGACCTTGGTCCCAAGCTGTTTTGCAAAAACAAGTCATTTCTATAGCCCATTTCTAGAACTTACATTTTTTTTGTCAAGCACTTCAAAAGGCAGCACAATGTGTGCTCATGCACACACACAAGATAAATAAATAGTTCACTAAAGCTGGTATAAAATATCCACAGCTGTCGTCTATCCTTGGGGCTAAATCCAGGGGTGTGTGGCATTGCTTTCCACTTAGTTCTATCTAATAGTTGTGGTCTTCAGTATAGTTTCCCATAGATCATTCAACTCCATGGATGCCAGCAGCACCTACTGTCATGTGCATGCTGTCTTATCACCATCTGAAATTGAGTATCTCAGCAACATGGCTTCAGGCTGCTCCAATGGCTTTTCCAAAATCCCTCTTGATGAATTTGAAGGATGGTTTCTTGGCACCAAGGAGAATTAGGGTATAAGACAAATGGCAGCTGGTCCAATTCTAGGTAAGTTCCACAGATCAGTGCATCCCATCGACCAAACAGGGAGCCTACCCATCACTCGGTTGAAAAGCTCAGACAACAGCTCTTTCAATTACTACRTTGGCCCAGGGAGGATACTTATAAGTACATTCCTGTAACATTCTTCCATAAAACCTTCAACCTATAGCCTCAATCTTCAGAAAATACTTGACAAAGGATCCCACAAGCCTTCCAGTCCAGTCATCTTGGACAGATCAGAAGAACATGAGTCTCATCATTGCTTCCTATGTCTACCATGCCTTCCCACCTGCCAGGGGAAACCCAGAGCAACAGTTTCTTGGGGCCTTAAACTCCCTGCCTATGAATACATCTCTCCTTGGTGAACTACTTTGCTTCTTCCAGTAAAGGCCCAGTGATAAGATGCTAATGTTGGCATAGCACACTAGGCTGGCAAGAAGGCCATTACAGTCATATAGGTTGTTCTGAAACATGGATGATTACCACGTCTGACTGTCACATTTCTCATGGCAATCAATATTTCAGAAACACTTGTTTGGAAACTCTACTCATATGGATTCCTTTTGACATGTACATAGGGCTCGGTATATATGGGAAATATTCCCAGGTTAGGGACTCCATAGATGGAGTGAAATAGCAATAAGATTTGCCCTTGAAAAGAATTTCTAACAGAAACTGTTTGCAATTATTGAAGAAGAATGAGAGGCTCTATATCTCCACAATTCTATCATCAGGTAGCATGGCCAAGAGGCAGCTGCCACAATCTACTTGTCACAGTAAGATAGCTCACACTGAATGCAAGCAGATAGGATCCAGAGCCAACATGATTCATCTTCTCCCCAGAGCTAGAGCTCTGCCTTCTCTACCTTGTCACCGTACACAGGGGACAGGAGCTGAAACACTGTCACTTACTAGACAGAGGGCTGATACCACTGTAGATGAGACAATCTAACACTTGCTTCCCCAGTGGGAGATATGGGAAGACTCCATTGCTGAAACAGTAAACAAGAGAAAAATGTCTAAGTTGGTATTTTTCTGATAGGTTTGAGAGAGTTAAGGAAATGATTCATAAAGGAATGACTGTATCTTTCAGGTTTTCTCACATCAACAATAAAACAATTGGTTTTGTTTTATTTTGGTTTTCAAATGAGTGTTATAAGGGCAGACAGGAAAGAACCTGTCTCACTCTTCTTCCATTGTCTGTACTTAAGGCATAAATATAGTGGTGAATTACATATTTTCAGCCTAGGTCTGTGGAGCAAGGGTATATATGGGGCTTATTTGGAGCATTTGCAGATTTTCGTGGTATAAATATTCCCATCAAGCACTGGTTTAAACTGATGATCTATAGGACCATAAGAATTTAGACATAAGTTTTCAAGTGCCCGCAGCTCCAGAACAATAACTACTAAAAGCCTGTCATAGAGGAGGAACAGCCAAGAAATCACAGGAATCCACCTGCTTCCCTGACTGATCCAAACAGACACACATGCATATATACACACACACAAACACACAACACACATGCATGGTGTGCACACACATACATACATACATACACAACCACCATTTAAAGCATTTTTTCCTGTTAAGCACAAACACCTCTGTGAGAAGCAGCATATGAAATGTCTCTCAGTAATTGTCATTTCACTGTAGTGTGACTACCTTCCCCTATAACTAGCGGTGATAGAAGGGAGACAGAGGAAACACTAAGCAATTTCAGGGACCTTTGGCTTCTTGGTACCACAGACATTGTCTGAAAACTGAATGGGAGGAGTATCTTATGTGATTTCACACTACGCTTTTTTGACTATTTTATATATATATATATGTATATATATATATATATGAAAAGTAATAATTGGCACTTTTAAACTATGGTGTAACATTGTTTAATTGTCAGTAAACACATACTAAACCAACAACTGGTGTGTAGAAGTGTTAGAGCAAGAAGGAATACAAGTTTTGAGTATCCGAGAAATGATGTTCTAAAAAACAGAACAGATGTAATCAATCAACTCCAAAATGTGAGAAATCCCATTAAACAAGTATTGCATCTCCCCAGTAATGGGAGGACTCGAAACAGCTTTAAGGGTTGGATCAGAGTGTCACACAGCCTGACTAGATCCCCAAACACAAGAGGACACAGAGTCAAGTAGGGAATCTGAGCATAATCAGATTATGCTGGAAGTAATACTATTTTATTAGAAGAGAGGATGGGTTTAGCATTTTAATTGTGTTTTTTATGATGGCCAAGAGATGTGTCAGACAGATAAATCAGACTAGCAAATGTTTCCAAGCTGAGTGATGAGTACCAAAGGCCCATGGTCTAGTCTGGTTCATTTTATGCTAACATTTTTTTCTGACTAGTTTTATGTCAACTTGACACACAAGCTATAGTCATTTGAGAAGAAGAAACTTCAATTGAGAAAATGCCTCCGAAAGCTCAGGCTGTAAACAGACAAACCTGTAGGGGTGTTTTCTTAGTGATTGATGGGGGAGGTTCCAGCCCCTTGTGGGTGGAGCCATCATTCTGAGGGTGGTCTTGCCCTGCGGTCTATAAGAAAATCAAAAGTCATGAAACAGAAAGGAAAATCCTAGGTATGGGTCTTGAAACAGTGGTGATTAGATAGAAAGAGAAAAGAAGAAAATTTCAGCAAAAAGACAGTATCCATGGGCACCAAAGAAGCATCTTTGGATACTGTGGTTCGTTGGTTGGTTGTTTTCTTTTCTTTTTTATTACCCAAAGCAGGAAAACTTGAATTTCACAACCCCTGTTGGAAAGTGAAGCTGAGCTATGTGGTGACAAGACAAGCTGACTCCATGACAGGTTTCAAATTGGCAGTTCAGGAGATTAGGCCTTAAAACCCAGGTTTCGGGCAGCTAATCAGAAGCTGCCCCACCACCTGGCCTGAGTGGGTTAGCAGGACAATGGGTCAGCAGTTTTCAGCCAGCCCACACACACCCTGGTAATGGAATTTTCTTAGAGACAGAGTAAGACAAAGCCAACCAACTCCAGAATTCTCCTAGTATGCTTTAAATGGAGCCTGTGAGCTCACTTCTGGGTCTCTCTACCCTTGGTGATGGGCGATCCCATCATGTTGGACTTTTGCATTTATAATACTCTTTGCTTTTATATACTACTTGAGTCTTTGGGTATCATTCTTTGGTGAACCATGGATCCTTACAGCAGCAAAGAACAAGAATCTGGCCAGGCAATGCATGGACTGTGGGCGGGCAGAATGATGAGACTGTGGTGGTAAGTGGGCAGGTAGTCTAGACTGGAGGTAGCAAGGGGCAGCTGCTGTGCTTTTCTGTGCACTGGGACTCAGATCTACCTTAATATTCTATAGGATATATATCCTGGATAAGGAAGAGAGGTAGCAGAATAGATATCACTCAGATGTAAGCCTCGCTGAGCCTGATATAAACAAACTTTAATCAGAAATGCTATGGGAGGTGTGTGGCTAAGTGCACAGGAATTAGTGCCTCCTGGAGCGACCAAACAGAAGCACCACTTCCAGCTCGGTTAGAAAAATGAGAAAAATGGTAATTAATACATATGTGTGTGTATGTATGTGTGTGCGTGTAATAAAGTTCAGATGCCTCTCCACTACCTCTTCAAGTTAGAAACCCATCTGTTCTCTGATATGAGGGTGGCAAGTGAAGACTCCCTGCTCTCCTGTGCAGCTGCAGAATAAACAGCTTCCTTTGACATTTGCATGTAGCAGATGGGCCCACAGAGCTCCTCCATGCCACCGGTCTCTGCCCACCAGCAGCATCTGACTCTCCATCACCAGAGACATCACCACCTGCACCAAAGCATGCAGCTGAGATCTGCTGATGTGGCAGGTCATGCGAATGAGGGAACCTGAGACTATGTGAAACTAGTGCTTTATCCTATGCTAGGGAGGGAGACTGGAGAGAACCTGTGACGTGTTTGTCTCCCAAACCATAGGACATTTAGTAGTGGGGCTGTCCATGGATATATGCTTCATTGTATTCAAGGTGTGTGTGTGTGTGTGTGTGTGTGTGTGTGTGTGTGTGTGTGTGCAAGATAGAGATTGACTTTGGGTCATTTTCAGTGGCTCTTCTCGACCTTATTTTTTGAAGCAGGATCACTCACTGAGCCTAGAATTCATGGATTCAGCTAACCAGACTAGCCAGTGAGCTCCAGCGACATGCCTGACTCTGACTCCCAGCACTGGGCCTATAAGCATTTATTACCATGGCCAGCTTTTTACATTAATCCTGGGACTCTGTGTAGTGATTGGGAATCTATGTATGAGTTGTGTCCTCACGCTGCATGGCGAAGCACTTTACTAACCAAACCATCAATTCGGCCCCAAATATTTTCAATTTTGTTCTTTTCTTTTAATCCTAATCTTAAAAATTTGAGGACTCCAATACTGGAGTCATCTTAGAATTAAGTAGTAAGGAAAGATTTTTGGTTCCACGATCATGTTAGACCTTGTACCAGATTGTGTCAATCATGCTTCTATGTGAACAAAGACTTCCAAGCTTATATCAGAAAAAAAATTTCTGGAGCCAGGTTCAGGCCTTGTAATCCCAACAGTTAGGAGGCTGAGGCAGGAAGATGAGAAACTGAAGGCTAGTCTTGAATACATAGCAAGTTAGAGACCATCTCGGGCTCATGAGATCCTCCCTCCAAAGAATTTTCAAAGTGCTGGGAGAACAGAGCCATCACATCTCTCCCATGGTATGCTGGATGGCTGGTGTATGCACACTAACTCAAATCTACAGTCCTAATCTCTTTAAGTAAATAAAGAATTTCTGAGTAGCATCATATTAAATTTGGCATTACAGATTAGCATGCTGTCAGTTGGGATTACGTCTAAAATCTGATTGTCTTGTATTAGTAAACACAGATCTGAGTTTACCAATAGCCTTTTTTTCTTTTAATTTATTTTTTACTGTTAGTCTCCTGAACCAACTCCAAGAAGGCACTGCTATTCMTCAGTGTGGGGTCACAGTCCTGTCTGCAGGCTTTAGAATTGATATTTCAGCAAATCCCCACTGTCTTTTCCCAGCTGCATGGCATCTCTACTTCAATTCCTTCACCTTTAAAATGAGGATGGCAACAAGGATTATGACTAAAATAGGGTTTTAAGAATTTAATGTGTAAGTAAATACAGAGGTGTGGGTGTTCTGAACATAAAGATGAATGGAATCAATTTCATAAATTACCTGATGCCTAGCGAGTTCTGGACAACTTCTTCATACCAGGAAGGTCATGTGATGACCCCGGGGGCTGTCCTTGAGGACCTTACTACCTGGAGAGCTGCATGGTGGAGACAGACCTTTCTGAGGAAGTGGGGAGCCCACATAGATTTAGGCATGGTTTCCAACTACTGTCCTGGATGTACATACAACTCACAAGGTACCTTGGATGGCAAAAATGGAGACTCAAGTTTCTCATCTAATTTTTAAAATTTTAATAATCAATACAATGTCAGGCAAATGCACACTGATTAAAACCAATTAGTAGTTAACTCTGTACCTATCTATCACCTTGCTATTTTTTGGGAGTCAAACCTCAGAGAAGCATCTGCTGCCAGATGCATGAGTATATTTGGAAGTGTTATAACTGAGTCACTGTGATGTGTGTAGCTCTTCACTGATCTTTATCAAATTCGAACAAGCACAAGTACAAATGCAAAGCTAGGAAAGTGTATATGTAACCCAATATTTTAAAACCTACCAGGCAGGGTTGCTTCATTCATCATTAGTTCAGTCAATCAACAAACACATATTTTAGGCCTAAAAAATGGTTGTGTCTTGTCTTAGTTAGGGTTTCTATTCCTGTACAAAGATCATGACCAAGAAGCAAGGTGGTGAGGAAAGGGTTCATTCCACCTACACTTCCACATAGATGTTCATCACCAAAGGAGGTCAGGACTGGAACTCAAGCAGGTCAGGAAGCAGGAGTTGATACAGAGGCCATGGGGGGGTGTTAATTACTGGCTTGCTTCCCCTGACTTGCTCAGCCTGCTCTCTTATAGAACCCAAGAATACCAGCCCAGAGATGGTACCATCTACAATGGGCCCTCCCCCCTTCATCGCTAATTGAGAAAATGCCCCACACCTGGATCTCATGGAGGTGCTTCCCCAACTGAAGCTCCTTTCTCTGAGATAACTCAAGCTTGTGTCAAGTTGACACACAAAACCAGCCAATACAATTGACCCCTTGTCAACTTGACACAAATACATCACTATTAAGACTCAACCCTTTCTTATTCATCCCCAAGATCTAAATAACTTTAAAAGTCCCACAGTCTTTACACACTAAAAGTTCCTTTAGAATGTCCAATATCTTTTAAAATTCAAAGTATTTTAAAAATTCAAAGTCTTTTAACTGTGGGTGCCACTAAAATACTTTCTTCCTTCAAGAGGGAAAATATCAGGGCACAGTCACAATCAAAAGCAAAACTCAAACTCCAATGGTTCAATGTCTGGGATCCAACTCACAATCTTCTGAGCTACTCCAAGGGCTTGGGTCATGTCTCCAGCCCTGCCCTTTTTAGCACACACTTTGTCTTCTAGNAATAGGGTTTTAAGAATTTAATGTGTAAGTAAATACAGAGGTGTGGGTGTTCTGAACATAAAGATGAATGGAATCAATTTCATAAATTACCTGATGCCTAGCGAGTTCTGGACAACTTCTTCATACCAGGAAGGTCATGTGATGACCCCGGGGGCTGTCCTTGAGGACCTTACTACCTGGAGAGCTGCATGGTGGAGACAGACCTTTCTGAGGAAGTGGGGAGCCCACATAGATTTAGGCATGGTTTCCAACTACTGTCCTGGATGTACATACAACTCACAAGGTACCTTGGATGGCAAAAATGGAGACTCAAGTTTCTCATCTAATTTTTAAAATTTTAATAATCAATACAATGTCAGGCAAATGCACACTGATTAAAACCAATTAGTAGTTAACTCTGTACCTATCTATCACCTTGCTATTTTTTGGGAGTCAAACCTCAGAGAAGCATCTGCTGCCAGATGCATGAGTATATTTGGAAGTGTTATAACTGAGTCACTGTGATGTGTGTAGCTCTTCACTGATCTTTATCAAATTCGAACAAGCACAAGTACAAATGCAAAGCTAGGAAAGTGTATATGTAACCCAATATTTTAAAACCTACCAGGCAGGGTTGCTTCATTCATCATTAGTTCAGTCAATCAACAAACACATATTTTAGGCCTAAAAAATGGTTGTGTCTTGTCTTAGTTAGGGTTTCTATTCCTGTACAAAGATCATGACCAAGAAGCAAGGTGGTGAGGAAAGGGTTCATTCCACCTACACTTCCACATAGATGTTCATCACCAAAGGAGGTCAGGACTGGAACTCAAGCAGGTCAGGAAGCAGGAGTTGATACAGAGGCCATGGGGGGGTGTTAATTACTGGCTTGCTTCCCCTGACTTGCTCAGCCTGCTCTCTTATAGAACCCAAGAATACCAGCCCAGAGATGGTACCATCTACAATGGGCCCTCCCCCCTTCATCGCTAATTGAGAAAATGCCCCACACCTGGATCTCATGGAGGTGCTTCCCCAACTGAAGCTCCTTTCTCTGAGATAACTCAAGCTTGTGTCAAGTTGACACACAAAACCAGCCAATACAATTGACCCCTTGTCAACTTGACACAAATACATCACTATTAAGACTCAACCCTTTCTTATTCATCCCCAAGATCTAAATAACTTTAAAAGTCCCACAGTCTTTACACACTAAAAGTTCCTTTAGAATGTCCAATATCTTTTAAAATTCAAAGTATTTTAAAAATTCAAAGTCTTTTAACTGTGGGTGCCACTAAAATACTTTCTTCCTTCAAGAGGGAAAATATCAGGGCACAGTCACAATCAAAAGCAAAACTCAAACTCCAATGGTTCAATGTCTGGGATCCAACTCACAATCTTCTGAGCTACTCCAAGGGCTTGGGTCATGTCTCCAGCCCTGCCCTTTTTAGCACACACTTTGTCTTCTAGGCTCCAGCTGTCTGTACTCCACTGCTGCTGCTGTTCTTGGTGGGTCATCCTATGGTACTGGCATTTCCAAAACACTGTTGTCTTCCACTGTAACAAGGCTTMACCAATAGCCTCTCATACTCTCTCATGGTGCCAAGCCTCAACTCCTTTGCATGACCCCTTCAGTCCTAGGCCATCACTTACAACTGAGCCTGCATCTTCACCAATGGCCTTCTGTGGCCTCTCACAGTGCCGAGCCTCAGCTGCTCTTCATTACCCCTTCATGCCTTCAAAACCAGTACCACCTCAGTGACTCTTACACAGAATCAAGTCCAGCCACAGCACAAAGTACAACTATGGCTATCTCTGGAACATAGCCTCTGTGATTTCAGAAAACACTTCACAGAAGATTTCACCTCAGTGATGCTTACTCACCCCTAATTTCTTAGCTCCAGCTAACCAGCATCAATAGTCCCAGTAACACAAAGGTTTGCTTTAGTAGTTCAGGTGTCTTGTTAATCACGGCTGATTCTTCAGCCCCAGCTAACCAAAACCACAGAATCTTCACAACCAAAACATGGCCTTGATAAGAGTCTTTAATCTTCCCTCTAAAATTTCACAAGCCAGGTCTCCATCGTCTGCACTGTTCTCAATATTATCTTCCAAGCTCCTACAGAATATCCCACAGAGTTCTTAACACCAAATGGATCATCTAGTGCAAAGTTCCAAAGTCCTTCCACAGTCCTCCCCAAAACATGGTCAGGTTGTCACAGGAATATCCCACTATACTGGTACCAATTTGTCTTAGTCAGGGTTTCTATTCCTGCACAAACATCATGACCAAGAAGCAAGTTGGAGAGGAAAGGGTTTATTCAGCTTACACTTCCACACAGATGTTCATCACCAAATGAGGTCAGGACTGGAACTCAAGCAGGTCAGGAAGCAGGAGCTGATGCGGAGGCTATGGGGGGGATATTTCTTACTGGCTTGCTTCCACTGGCTTGCTCAGCCTGCTCTCTTATAGAACCCAAGAATACCAGCCCAGAGATGGTACCACACACAAGGGGCCCTCCCCCCTTGATCACTAATTGAGAAAATTCCCCACAGCTGGATCTCATGGAGGTACTTCCCAACTGAAGCTCCTTTCTCTGAGATAAAGTTGCCTGTGTCAAGTTGACACACAAAACCAGCCAGTACATGTCTTTTCTAAGCATTTATAGAGAGCCAAGATCAAGATGTAGACATGTAATTCAGTGTGCACTGAGCTATGGCTAACATGTAATATCAAGCAAATTCAAAACATTTTATTGTGGCATAGAACTGATAGACTTAGCATTTATTATAAGTATGAAATTCTTAATGCCTAATATTTATGATAAAGAAGTGAGCTAGTTATTGAATATTGTTGGCAATTCAATTTCAAAACTAAAAAGTCCTGCAAATCCTGTTTAATATTTTTGGATCAGTTTGATTGAAGAGAATCTTGAGATTGTAAGGTAAGCTACTTATCTGTTTGAATCAAGATTTTTGTAATGCTGTATATGCAAGAAGATGAATAGAGTATTACATTGAGAATACAAGCATCAACCACATTCACAATTTCCAATTCTTATGTTCATTGAAATAGACAGCTCTTCTTCCACCTTGTATATTATCAAAGTTTCTATAGATGTTTGACTGGCTTCCAGAATTGTTTTTATTATGACATGAGAAAATAAATATAACATTCTACTTAGCTCATATTTGTCAGCATTTTCTGTGACCAATTTTGCAACAATTAGGAAAAGAGAAAGGATAAAATATTAGATAAGTAGATATTTTCAAAATCACCTTCACATGTTTTATGTATTAAACCTCTGATTAAATTTTGCCTGCAAAAAGAATATGCTTGTGAATTTTTTTTAATTGCTAGTTCAAGAAGCCAGAAGACCAAGGAAGTCTTCGTGAGTTCTACCCTTCTACTTCTATAGACTGCATTTCTAGCTACATAAAGAGGAAAGTGGAATTTCTTATCAGAATACTAGACCACAGAAGCTTTCCAATCTTCACAAGCTTCCTTCCTTTGCTTACATGTTGACAATAGAACCCTTAAAGAAAATTTTTAAAAAATTAAACTGAAATCCATTGTGTTGTTTATTTTCTGTGGCTATAACCAAAGGCAACCTAAGGAAGGGAAAGTTAATGTGGACTTATGTTTCCAGGGGAAGAGTTCATAATGGCAGGAGAGGGCAAGGCAACAAGGGGCCAGAGCAGGAAGCTGTGAGATCACATTGCCACCCATAGGCAGGAAACTAAGAGAACAAACTACAAGTGTTTGGGGGAGGAGGATACAAGTGTGTGGGGGGACTATAAGTGTAGAGGGGGGACTACAAGTGTGTGTGGGGGGGTAGAGTTATAAACGCTCAGAGCCTGCTGCTGATGCTGCACATCCTCCAGCACGGCCACACCTCTTGTGGATTCCATAACCTCCCACAAACAGCACTGCCACCCAGAGAACAAGTGTTCAAATACATGAAGTCGCTAAAAAACACCAAATCCATAAAGAAAAATGAAAGTACTATGTCTCTACTTTAAAAGACTGCAAAGGAGAAAGCCCCCAGGCCTCCTAGAAAAACAATCAGCCTTGCTAGGTCTGAGCTGGGAAGCTAAGGTATACCACTGATCCTGCTCACCAGCCACACCTGAGGGCAGTGGCCATTTTTTCCCTCATGCTTTCCCCTGCATATAACATAACAGCTATTCACRAGACATGCATGCTCTGTCTTAGGTTTCTTCAAAGTATAGCTGAGATTAGGCATTAGACAGAGAAGTATGGGTAATGGTTAAGAACCTCTTCCCTGAAGGCAGACTGCATTGGTGGAATTGCAGCYCCAGCACTTAGTAGCTGTACTTCCATGAGTTAATGAACCCTCGAACAGCCTTAGTTCCCGTACTGTACAATAAGATAATAACAAACCCTTTCTCACAAAATGGTTAATCATATAGGGAATGTAGAACCAAAGAGGTGGTATACGTTAAATGCTCAATAAACATTAACTGAATACCCAGTATTGCTCCACACTCCTCTCATAGTCCACAGTCACTAAAATAGAAACAAACAAACAAGAGAAAGAGGCAAGGAGGGGACTTTGAGCTGGCACAGTAATGGATGAATTTTGAGGGATTTAGAGAGGTGTTCCTGAGTATTTTCTGTGTTGCTATAACAAAATACCACAGACTTGATAACTGATAAGGAAAAGAAACTGAGAAGTCTGAAATGGCCTTAACTCTACAACTCATGCTGGAAGGGAAGAAAACATGAGGTCGGAGGCAGGAGGGGGCACTTCTAGCCAGTCCACTCTTGTGATAACTAGTCTACTCCCGCAGTATAGGCATTAATCCACTCATGAAGGTAGAATACAAGAGTGATAGTCTCTTATTAGGTTTCACCTCTGAGAACATTTGAATTGGGGAACAATTTTCCAATATTCAGACAATAGTGAAGAATACATATGCATTCTACATGRGAGAAATATATAGAGATATTTTTATAAATAATATAGATTTATATTATACATATTAAAACTAGTAAAGAATACATATATTTTCACATGACAAAATATATATTTATAATATTATGTAAACTTAAATATATTATGTATTTATGTCATATTTTTATATATTTATGTATACTTTCACATTTATATATTCAAACACTAGTAAAGAATACATATATATATAGATAGATAGATCCTTTAGACTACAAATATATCTATAGATTATTAAAAATGCCTCTTTTCAAGAGGAGTATCTCCTCCATGAATTTTAGGCTGGACATAGTGACCTATTTGTAATGAATATAAGGGGATGAAGAAGRGACAGTGTGAAACTTCATGGGAGATCATAAACATACTGTGGCTTCATCCTTTCTCACCCTTGTAGATAACACACTTTGGGAGGCCATTTAAGCCATCTGTCTATGCAGAGACCCATGCAGCATCCTACCACATCTGGGAAGAACTGAGGCAAYCCACCAATTAAGCATCCTGGGAACAGGTTCTTGAGCCAGCTCAGCCTCCAGATGAATGCTGCCCCTGTGTATCCTTGCTGCAACCATGTGAAAAAAAAAACTCCTATGAATTTTTAAGTGTGTGTATGTGGGGATGTAGCTGCAGACACGCCACTGCATGTATGTGGAAGTCAAAGGATAATAACTGCTTTTTGTTGGATATAGATATTGAATTCAGGCCTAGGCACAACCCTTTATCCACTGAGCCATCTCAGAGGACCAACCCACTCAAATTCTTGGCCAGAAAAACTGAGAATCAATCCTTGTTATATTAATCCACTAATTTCTAGAGTTGTTGTCATACAATAATGGAGAATAATGCAAGAAAATATTGCTGACAATCCTATACACAGTAAAAGCATCATGTAGAACTATTACGAGCAACTTCACATCAGAAAGTATCAACATGTAGATGAAATAAATAAATTCCTTCAAAATTACAACTTACCAAGTTTGATCCTGGAAACCCCCAGGCAACCAAGATAACCTTATTATGTATTAATGGAATAAAATTCATAATAAAAACTTTACAGTGAATAAACCCCTAGAGTAACATTGTTTTACTAATTGATTTTAATAAATATTTACGGAACTAACAATTATAATGTCATTCAATCAGTTTCAAAATATAAGAGAAAGAATATTTCCAAATGAGGGCAACATTGTTACTATTTCAAGACCTAATAAAGAAAGGTTCAGGAAAGAAAATATCCTCATGAAAACAAAAATCCGTAACAAAATATTACCAAAGCAAACTGAGCAATACACATGAAGTAAAGACATCATGACAAACTAGAGRCCATCTAAGCAACCCTAGGCAGATTTGATAGTTGAGAAATCAATCCACGAGTGAGGATAGGTCAGCCAACAAGCACAATGCTATGCCTTGACGGAACACTGTGATGGCTATTCTTGGTTATTGATGTGACTATGTCTGGAATTAACTAAAAACCAAAAGTGGAGGGCATACCTGTGAGGGATTTTTGCTCAATTTGAAATATGAAGATCTACTTCTAATCTGGACCTTTGAGGGAGAAGACATCTTTATTCTGGATCTTGAAGGTGGGAAGGCACATCTTTAATGCCAATCTTTTGAGGTGGGAAGACCAGCCTCTAATCTGGAGGCTATGCCTTCTACTGAAAGCCTATAAAAGGACATGGAAGGAGGAGTTTTTGCTCTTTCCCTGATGTTGTTCACCTTTCTTACAAGGCATTAGAACTGACTTCTTTAGGATTTGGCCATATACTGAAGACAAACGAAGATATCTAGCCTTGTGGACTGAACAGCTACTGGATTCTTGGACCTACCATTAATAGACAGTCATTGTTGGATTAGCTGGACCACAGCATGTAAATCATTCCAATAACCCCCTTGATAGATAGATAGATAGATAGATAGATAGATAGATAGATAGATAGATAGATAGATAGATGGATAGATAGATTGATTCTATAAGTTCTGTTACGCTAGAGAGAGAGCCCTGTCTCAAACAAGTACATTATGGCGTCTCACAGCATAGAAGAAGGAACAGAATTAACAATACTATATTGTATATCTCAGGGAGCCAAAACAGAAGCTTTTGGTATACTCACCATAAAAATAAGACTTAAGGTAACATATATGCTAATTACCATAAGTGAATCATTGCTCAATATATCATGAATCAAAACATGGCAGTATGCTTTACAAATATATACAATACCATGCATTAGTCTAAACTAACATTTAAAATCAAGCTATACAATTTACATTATATAATATTAGAAAATATGACCAGTTCATAAAGTGGGAAACTACTGTGATAATATTCAACRGACATTGATTTTTAAATCAATCCTCAAAACAGTAAGGAAGCTGACAGCACTACCCAGGAAGGGGTCCACACTGCCCTGTTGTTCTTGGTTCCCATTGTAACTTAAAGGAAAGCTCTCACACATTATCAGGAGCCCTTGATGTCCTGTAAATGACAAAGGAAAATATCCTCAAATACCTTGCAGCTGGAACCCACATTGGTGGTACTAATGTTGCTCTCGATGAAAGTGTATTTGATATCATTACTCAGCAGTGAAAATCATAATGAGTTGCTAATGGCAACAATCAACAAGGCTACCAGCATCCAGTGTTGGCAACAGCATAAACAGCCAATTTTTCATATACTCTTTGTGCAAAACAAATATGTCTGGGGGCCAGTGAGCTGACCCAGTGGGTAAAGGCACTTGCTCCCAAGCCTAAACACTGAGTTCAGTTCCCAGGAACCACACAGTAGAAAGGAAAAGCCAACTGTTCCACATTGGCTCTGACTTCATATGGGCCCACATATGCATATACAAACATATAAAACAAACCCAAAATAGTTTAAAATGTTAATTCCATATTGTTTCAGGCATAATGATTCATGATTGTAATCAGTACTCTGGGTAGGCTGAGGTGACAAAGTCACAAGTTTGAAGCCAGCCTGAACTAAACAGAAGATTTACAGTCTATCTGGTGAGTCCTTCCTGAAAAAGGGATTCTACAAATTTTGAAAATTGTTAATGTCTTATGAAATGTAATTAACCTATGATTTAACAATCCTATCCAAGAGAAATAGAATGTAAATCCATAAAAAAGGTTTGCACAGTAATTTTAAAACTTACTCATAATTAATAAAAATGAAAATACAAATATCCTTCAGCAAGGATTGTGGCTCCTAGTAGCCATTAAATATTACAATAATCGTGGCATTAATAAAAGCACTGTATGTAACACAGCACATAAATGAAACTGACAAAGCAGAGTGAGCAAAAGAGTCCTATGCCATATGAAAATCCCACATATGAAAATCTTAAGAACAAGCTAATTTATTGTAAAGCAATAGAAATGAGATAGTAGCTGTTAGTGAGAGGGTGAGGGTTGACCATACTGTGACATGAAAGAAATGTTTCCTGTCTTCCATTGCTGTAGACATTTGTGAAGAAGGGCAAAACTGTGCTACAAATCGCTCTCATTTTACTGTATCTGCATTCTACCTGAGTTAATGAAATGTAGAGAGAAATTAGGAAATTAAATATGCTATTTCTTAACTAAAGTAAAAAGTCTAATTTAAATTAATATACGCATAGAAACTATAAGATCAAAGACGACAAGATAAATTTTAAACAGAAGGAAAGATCTAATAGAGTTAATTGGAAAATACTAAATTATTTAAAATGGACTGCAAAAAACTTAAAAAGAGCTTTGATACATATAATTAAGGAAGAAAAGGAAACACAAAGGAGAGTGAATACATAACTTTAGCTGTATAAGGAATTAAAAGAATTATAAAAGCACATTAGGGCAGTAATTACCACTAAATTTGAGGGTCTAAATTAAAAAAAAAAACATTTTCAAGAAAAACATAAACTACTAAATTTTTTGAAAAAATGTAAGCCCAGGTTAAATCATGGGGAAAATGAACATATTTGAAAACCAAATGCCTTCTTTCCCAAAACATCACTTGGCTTAGAGTTTTAACAACGATGAATTCTAGGGCGTAAGAGATGGCTCAGTCAGAAAACACTTTGCCATGCAACCATGAGCACCTGAGTTTTATCCTGGCTGCTACATTAACAAAAAATAGCAGCCCTATTATCTCAGTTCTGGGAAGGTGCTTGCTGATCAATCATTCTAGCCACACTGACAATCTTCAGTTTCACTGAGAAATCCTGTCTTCAAAACTAAAATGGAAAATAATTGTGAAAGTAAACCAGCATTGACCTCTGGTTTCCACACTCACATGCATGTATGAACATGCACACACACACTCACTGACACACACACACTCACACACACACACATACACACACACAGACACCTGCACACAAAAATAGAAATAAATTATATAAAATTTGCATAGACAGTTTCCCTGTTGCTTTTTAACCTTTTAAGAACATTATGAAGATGTTCCTAATAGTAATATCTTTTTATTAATATTACAAAACAGTTATATTTACAGCCTCACCAATAGATGTAAGTGGCGCAAAAGTAACCCTAAATTGCATACCAACATGGCTTTCAATGAGATGAGCAATAGAAGACCTAATCCACTATACTCATGCCTCATGCCTCTTCAGACCACATTGGGTTTATGTAGAAAACCCATGCCTCTTCAGACCACATTGGGTTTATGTAGAGTTGGCTAAAATGAGAAAACTAGTCACATCAAACACTGGATTAATAGAACAAGAGAAACCATTCGAATCATTTTAACAGATGGGAAAAGATACTGATACAATTCCACAGACTTTTAAAAATACCCTCAGAAAAATCAAAAATGAAAAATGTCTCATTACTTAAAGCACATCTGCTAGGTTCTACAAGAAGCCTTCTGCTTAATGGTGAAACACTTAAAGCTCCTACACAAGCCAACAATAAAACAAGTCGCCCATCAATAATGCTTCTGTCCAATAGTATATTCACATCCCCTGCCAACGCAGTAAGACAAGAAAACAAGCTGAGTGTAAATAATGGCCAGCAGAATACTCAATTTAATTATTTACATAAGATGATTCTTTATCCAGAAAATCCAAAGACATTAACTTAATTTTATAGCAAGGAAAATATTTCAAGTAGACCAGATAAACCTTTATTCAAAAAACAAACRAACCTGAATGACCATTCATTTTATCTTAAGTCCCCCTCACAACTACAAAATTATTGTATCTCTATTCAGCTTTAGTTATTTTTCTTCTGCCCAACTTTATAATATACTGCAAGCTTTATCAAAACAGTTGTATAGGAATACACATTTCCATTTGCACTGTGGTGGAATTTTCATTCCTTCAAATCCTGCCAATACATGGTATTTTCAGGATGCCTCATTTTAGCCATTTTAGTGTGTTTACAGTGTAGCATAGCTCACTGTGGCTTTAATCTGCAGTTCCTTTAAGACAAAATGGTATTAAGCACCTATTCACATCAGCTGAGCCATTTAGCTGCCCCCTTTTATGAAGTGTCTTTTTAAAGTATTTGCTCATTTTTATTGGACTCTCTTTTTCTTACTAATGTGTCCCCTCTTTATATACACTAAATATGAGTTTTTATTGGATATAAGCATTAGAAATATTTTCTCTCACTCTGTAGACTGTCTTTTCATCTGTTAATAGTATCTGTTGATAAATAGTGGCTCATTATTTTAATATAGCTCAATTTATTGAGTTTTCACTACTTTATGYCCATTTAAGAAATATCTTCCTATATCAAGATTGTGGAGATAATGTTCTCTGTAATTCCCCAAAAACTTATTTTTTTAACTTCTGAATTATCTGTGATGGATATTTGAAATTGGCACATGGTGAATCCAAAATTAATTTTACATGAATATAAAACTGACACGGTATAATTTATTGAAAAGATCTGTTTCTTTCCCTCAAAATTGTCATAGCCCTTCTCACTTAACCCAATGCAATGTCCAAGTCTTCTGATTTCCTGAGACCTCAATGGTCTGCTAGGTTTCCTAAGCACGCTGTGCAATGGCTGTTTTCCACTTCACTTTACCTAGTTTTGTTCTGTCGTTAACCTGCTAGTCTTTAACACCCCTGTCCCTGTCTTCCAATACAGCACTCCCTTCTGTCCTTTTATTCCATATTTCTCCTCCTCAGTGACTTCTTCCCCACAACACCTCACCAGATGCTGTCTCCAATCCTCTCCTTCTCTCTTCAGGCTTCACACTCTTGCCAAGTTGTCCCTGTCTAGAGCTGTACCTTTCGTCACCCCAACTCACAGGTGATTCTCGAGTGCTGCCTCCAACCAGAAGAGGTCCAAAAACACTTAGCCAGGTAAAACACATGATGCAAATAAAAATATAAATGTTTTAGTTTGTGCCCCCACCACATCTAAAAGCATCTTAAAACTCCTCACCACATGTTCCTTCTCTTTAAAATCCCCAGAACTGAAAATTCACTGCTCTGTACTGCATTACCTCATCCTGGAACCTTAAAGTTCATCTGTTACATCTTGAGGCATTGATCCACAGGCTCTGATTGGCTGGCCTACTTGGCACCTTTCCTAATCATCTCTGGATCAAGTGCAACTGCTGATCTCTTATGTTATTCGGTTCTCCTTCTCATGACTTTCTAACAGTCCTTTGCTTTCAGCTCTTTGTGTTTGTATCATTTCATAGATGACATTTCCATGCAAACACCTCCTAACTGGTAACGACAATTTCTCCTTCCTACAGACCAAAGATTGGCTCTTCTGGTCAAGTTACATATATGATCATAGAGGCCCCCATAAAATGAAGCAGCAATGAGATTAAAAAAACAATGTGCTATGTGTCTTGCACTATGGCTGGCTCAAGAAGGGCAGGGGATACACAGGGAAAACTGCTGTGGACTGCTATTTGACCATCCGTTACTCCTGATTAGATCTGGATTTAATATGAATAGTATGTGTCTTAATCAGGGTTTCTATTCCTGCACAAACATCATTGTTGGGAACCAGCGAGCTTGGCTCAATGCCCCCAGCTGAGCAGTTTGCACCAGTTTCTTGAGAGCAAAACACCCCATGGCTTAGCTTGATTCCTGCCTTCCCACCCAGTGTGGTAGGGACTTCCCAGGTGCCTGACCTATGGCTATGATTGTTTTTTCCTGTTGTGTTCCCTGGCCTCTAGTATATATATTGCTGGTCTCTCAGTAAAGCTTTGGCATTCTCCTTACTGAATGACCCATGTCTGTGCCTTCTGTCAATCCCCCAGGCCTATGCCCGGTACTTGGTACCGTGGCAACATGGGCATGTCAATCATTACCAAGAAGCATGATGGGAAGGAAAGGGTTTATACAGCTTACATTTCCACGTTGCTGTTCATCACTAAAGGAAGTCAGGACTGGAACTCAAGCAGGTCAGGAAGCAGGAGCTGATGCAGAGGTCATGGAGGGATGTTTCTTACTGGCTTGCTTCCCCTGGCTTGCTCGGCTTGCTTTCTTATAGAACCCAAGACTACCAGCCCAGAGATAGTACCACCCACAGGGACCCTCCCACCCTTGATCACTAGTTGAGAAAATGCCTTACAGCTGGATCACATGGAGACATTTCCTCACCTGAAGTTCCTTTCTCTGTGATAACTCCAACCTGTGTCACACAAAACCTGCCAGCACTCTGATGTAGTAAATTATTGATACCTAAGAAATGAACAACTACTCTTTACTATCTCCCAATTCACCCCAAAGATTTTGTTCTGTGTAGGTATGGGGTTAGCAGAGTCATAAATTTGAGCCACACATGCTATAAGGATGCTTATCCTGAGTGGGCTGTTCAGCAGTTCAGRGTTTATTAAATCACACCTCCAAGAGTTAAACACTGAGATCCATAGCTCAGGATTAAAGCAAAGTTCAGGACATAGACCAAAGAGGACCTGGGCCCTTGGCATTCTGAGAGTTTAAAGGGAGGCATGTTAAATAGAGAAGGGGAGGCATTATCGTTTGTTAGTTTCTAAATGTAACTGAGACATAATTGTCCTCCTAGAAGGAAACATAAAGAGAAGGGACCTCAGTTNGATTTCTGAGTTCGAGGCCAGCCTGGTCTACAGAGTGAGTTCCAGGACAGCCAGGGCTACTCAGAGAAACCCTGTCTCGAAAAAGCAAAAAATAAATAAATAAACAAATAAATTTGTTTTCATATATTCAATTTTATGCTGCGTTTGACAGGACTGAACATTCTTTTAATATCTCCATAATCTTTTCACTTGGATTCTAAACTCTCTTCTTCCCGACCTGCCTCCTCATATTTTGTACACTGTTACAAGCCTCTTGAGGGGCTTAGACACTTTGTGATTACACTTGAGCCTGGTTGCTAATTTCAAAGTTTTAGCAATAGGTAAGACCCACCCCGAAGGTCRGATGCTTCCGTGAAGCAACCTTCTCATCTTCTGCTTTGGCTCTATAATTAAAACCCCAAATTTAACATTTGTGAGATATGGCTTTTAAATTTTAACTCTGAAATGAAATCCATTGTGAGTATTTCATTTATTTGTTGTCTGATAACTCACTAAACTGAGTTATCATTAACCTGATTGCGCAAGCCTGGAAGATAGGGCTCATATGTGGYTTCTCCACTAATGTGCCTTTCTCCATTCGCACACCTYTGCTTKTCCTCACACTGCTTGTTGTCKTCCCACCRGCACAGCCAYGTTAGCCTCATCGTTKRTGTASTTCACTTTATTTTCCTCGCTGGAGCCTGGACACCAATGTATCTGTACCATGAATTGAAGAAAACTTCAAATGTGGCCTGATTACACCCCTGCTTAAATTTTTCAGTGATTTGTCATTAAATCAAGGAGAAGACTGGTGTCCTCAGTACAGGTTCTGTGTGTGTATTGTTCTGACACCAGTCACCCTTTCCACCTTCAGCCATCATGAACACCTTTTAGTTCCTAGGACTCAWTAAGTTAGCATCGAACATGGCACCTCTCCGCATSCCAGTCCCTATGCCTTCCTAACAAAACCTCTACACATGTGTACATACTCCAGCACATGCCCTCTCAGCCTGAGATGACCTTAGAAGGGAAAATGAGCTGTCATCTCTGTCTAAGTGACAGTTTGGTTATATATCCTCATTGGACTGCTTCTGTAAAACATTTATTTTTAAAACTTGCTATATATTTGTCTGTTAGTCATTTTYAATGCCTGATGTCTCTCATGCACTACAAATTCTAAGGAGGCAAGATTATTYGTTTGGCTGACGGTTATATATCTGACCTATAGATTCATTTTGTTTTGTTTTGTTTTTTACAAATAAAGTTTTATTGAAACATAGTCATATTCATTTGTTTTTT